>JAQGEP010000330.1:3858-38919 GCA_028476805.1 Acrocalymma vagum
TTTACTACCAAGGTGCCATTAACTCCCGAGCTACCGCCTAGAAATCGGCCTCGACTGAGCTTGACCTGTCGGCCATTGACACCGTTCATAGGCTCAGACACGAGCTTCCAGTCTTGCTCAGTATCGAAGTTCTGAAGCCGGCGTTGGTTAGCACTGTAGGCGGTAAAACCCCTCATCTTCTCAACTGGCGCTGACCTGTGACCAGCCCCCGACCATGTGCACATTCTCGAGGTCTTTGTTGTGTGCACCGGCTTCGATAAGTAGGACTTGAAAATTGGGATCCTCGGCGAGACGACCGGCCACGACACAGCCGGATGTGCCTCCACCACTATGCAAAGCAGTGTGTGTGAGTGTGGCTCCCAACAAAGAGATAGGATAAGGTGCCTACCAGATGATGAAGTCATACTCGTCCTGCGGAGATACTGAACCTGGAGACATGTTGGCAGCAGCGATGAGACTTTGGCGAAACTTATTCGTCGCAGGAATAGGGCAAATTTATTTCAACGTTGATATACTATGCGAGCACGCTTGGATATAGAGATTTCCAACGTGGTGAGAATGATCGCCGCCAGGAGCAACAGGCTGGGATCCGCAATAATGCTTATAACCCCGCATGTGCGTAGTACTCAGCATCCCCGCATGTAAGGTATATACCTGTTACGGTATGGTATGGTTTGTTTTTGAGCTGGCTGATAGGTCAGATGAGGGGATATGTACCTATGGTATGTACGGAGCACAGGAAGTCCGTTGCGGCGGACGGAACACGCGGAATTGTTCCGCCAAAGCAACGTTGAGTTGACAGAGGCTCGTCGCTTGGGGCTTTATTCGAGGTGACTAACATTTGCTTTGAGTAACCCCCTTTCTATGATAATTTGTTAAATCATAAGACGTCCAATATATTGCCATTGACGACCAAGATTAACGGTCATCAGAAGATGGTAAACCCATATTGGCCAGCAGTGTTGTATCAGTAACGAGCGCCTACATTGTAGTATAGTACAAAGGGTCTACGGAGGAGAAAGGTTATGTGAAGGGAAAGGTCAGGTGACCTTTGGCAAAAAAGGGTTTCTACTTGCAATTGGAAACCCAGACAGACAAGCCCTAGACAACACAAGGAGACCAGGAGAGAGACAACTAAGACACATGAGCATCACAGACAGAGAGGCCCTAGACAACACAAGGAGACCAGGAGAGAGACAACTAAGACACATGAGCATCACAGACAGACAACAATGAGACATCCAGAAGAAACCAAGTTCAGGAAAGGAGAGTTTAACAGCACGTAGAATCAAGTAGCCAACGAGCATATGTTCGATTACCATTCGCAATATTTCTAGTCGCTTAATGGTTCTCTCCGCTTAATTCTCTGCCTATCCACCAACTGCGGGTTGCACAATCGAACGCCCAAACAACACTACAGTACTGGTATAGGAGGTTGATTGGATTAATCTACATTTCTTAACCGCATGATACGCCACTTCCAGTGTCTATAATAATTAGTGTAGAATATAGTACGGGGAGCAGATAAAGGTATTAACCCGCAGTCTGTAGATAGGAAGATGTTAAGCCCAAATAACTATTAGTTACGTAGTTAGATATATGATATGCACAATGTATATCTAACAGATAGGTTAATCATATAATATTACCTCTACTTACCTATAATTATATTATTAGTATTCCTTGTCCTATCTTCCTCAGACGTGAAAGCCCCTACATCTAATTAAATATATAACTATCTATCTATTAATGTGCGGCGTTTACTAATTATTTACTATGTAGCGAAAGCAAAAACTTAAGCCTAGTTTAACTAAAATAGGAAAGAGTTAAGCCTAAAAAAGGAAAAGGAAAATTAAACTTACGATTTTTCTTTATTGATAATAGAGAGTTTATAGTCTATTTCCTTTAAGTTAGACTCTATAAGCTCTAGATATAAGTCTTTATTTTACGTCTTTTGTAGTGTTGTTTGGGCGTTCGATTGTGCAACCCGCAGTCGGTGGATAGGCAGCAAATCGAGAGGAGTAAACTACTGCGTGACGGGAAATATTACGAATAGCAATCGAATATCCGCTTGTTAGCTACTTGATTCTTAGTGACTACCATCTATCTGTCTTGGGCCTCGGTGGTGCTTGATTGATCTCCCTCCTTGGTTTTCTAATCGCAAGTTGAAACCCTTTTTGCCCAAGGTCACCTGACTTTTCCCTCACGTGACCTTTTCTCTCCCTGTCCGTACACCCTTTGTGCTACACTACACTACCTAGGTCTAAGATAGATAGATAGTAGTTACTAAGAATTAAGTAGCTAATAAGTAGATATTTAATTCCTATTCGTAATATTTCCCGCTACGCAGTAGTTCGCTCCGCTCGATTCTCCCCCCATCCACCGACTATGGGTTGCACGATCGAACGCCTAAACAACACTATAGTATATAGCGAATTAACGTTAGCCTAAATAGATAGACGACGAATAAGCTCATAATTCGCTAGTTAGAGCACTTTAATAGCTACACGAAGCATTAATTAATAGGCGTATATTAACTCCTTATCCTAGATAGCCACGACAGCTATAACCCGCTCGAATTCTAGGAGCTCTATAGGTAGAAGAAGATTATTACGCTCTATATACCTTCTTACAGCTCTTACCTCTTACAGCCGCTTAATATAGCCTGCTACGGGCCCCTAAAGACAGCTTATAGTAAGTAGATTAAAGGGCTATTATAGATAGGTATTAACTATATCACGAAAGAGTCCTTCTTCGAGAGATTTTATAAAGCCTATCTTACGGCTATAACTAAGACGAATATTAGATTAGGATTTTTAGCTTCTAACCTTATTCGGTACTATCCTAACGCTGTACTCGATTAGCTCGATATACTATCTATAACACTATCAGCATTAGTATTAATATTAGCATTAGTATTAGCATTAGTATTAGTATAGGCATTAGCTATACCACACACCCACGCCGAATTCGGCTCTTAAACAGCCCTTATTCGACGCAGGATTAAGTAATATTAGGGCAGCTCACCTACGCTAATTGTTTAATCGCTCTAGCAGCTACAAAAGGGTATCGCGATAGTGCTACATTTATACGTACTGCTTGAGGATTAAGTCGCAGCTCTATAACAAGCTAACGAAGCCGTATTACAACGAAATAAATGAAAAAGGCGACATATCCAAACTAGGGGGGATCTATCGATTGCTAAAGCGCAAGCAATTATAGCTTAAAACGAGCTTAATGCTTAAATTTGGGTGGAGGAAGGGCAAACTAGGAGCCGGGCTCGAGCTACCGGCCAGCAACAACGACGCTGTGGGCGCTGCAGGGAGCTCGGCCACACTGTCCGTAAATGCTAGAAAGCTAGATCAACAACTGTATTGTAATATCTAATAATTAATTTACTGCCTTCTACTGTATCTAGGGGTTGATTCGTATATTAAGTGCTTCGATCACGTGTTAGTGGCCCACTCGCTTATCCAGAACGTTATTCCTCTCTCGCTTATACTTGCTAGAGTTCTAGCCCGCTAAATTTATAGTATAATTTATCTTTAGTTTTACTTTTTTTATACGAAAATATAGATTTTTAGTCTAAAGAAGAGGTATTTATTACGTATTAATTAATATTACCAGTTTAAACTAACTGCTGTTATTATTATTATTATTATTAAATAAGTTAGCTACTATAGTGTTGTTTGGGCGTTCGATTGTGCAACCCACAGTTGGTAGATAGGCAGAGAATCGAGTGGAGTAAACTACTACGTGACAGGAAATATTACGAATAGTGGTTAAATGTCTATTTATTAGTTGCTTAATTCTTAGTAATTACTATCTGTCTGTCTGGGGCCTCCGTGGTGTCTCTCCTCTTGTTTTCGATTGCGAGTAGAAACCCTTTTCGCCCAAGGTTACCTGACCTTTCCTTCACATGACCTTTTCTGTCCCTGTCCATACACCCTTTGTACTACACTACACTACACTACTAGTATAGTTATAGGGAAATATATATATTATAAAAGGTAGATTGGCTAAAGAATATTAGCTAATGTAGTGTTTGGGGTGTTCGATTTTTGCAAACCGTAGTCGGTAGATAGGCAGTAGATTAAGTAGAAAATCTACTATATAACTAGAAATATTACGAATAGTAATAAAGTATCTTTTCTAACTAGATATTAATTTCTAGTATTTCTAGTTATTATTACTTACTTATTAGCTAATTGATTCTACTTATTATGTGAGGGATGACTAGCAGGCAGGTGTGGCACGTGAGATGTAATGGGCTTGTATTAATATATAGAGAGACAAACCCTTGAGGGAAGCTCAAGGGTTTGGGGTTCGGGGTATATCCGTGGGTCACGGCACCTGACTACGCCCCGTTAGGGGCCGAGCACTTCCCGTAGGGGTCCCGGACTGTGAGGGATAACGTAGCAGGCAGGCGAAGGCACTTGAGATGAATGGGCTGTATTCGTATATATATAGACAAATCCTTGAGGTAAGCTCTAGGATGAGATTGTGAGTATATACCCGTGGGTCACGGGACCTGGCTAGGCCCGAATAGGTGCCGCGCACTTCCCGTAGGGGTCCCGGATTATAACAGGTGTGACAATAGCCCTCCCCTTTTTCGAGGGTCGTCCCGAGCCTCCAGGAGATGTACATCTCTTCTCCTACCGGGATTCCTACGGATTCCACGTACCTAAAGAGGAAAAACCTATAACGGATTTAAAACCTCTAGTACTATATAGCTTATACTAGTACTATACTTATCGCGTAGGGGTACTAGGTAGTTTCCGCAATTACGAGAGAGATATCCTAACTAGAAGGGTTTATTTAAAGTAGATAGTAAATTACTATAGGTAAATAGATCTATGCCTCGCGCCCGTACTAGTAGGGGATTGTCCTCTATAAAGTTGCCTTTTAGTTTACTAATTAAGTTTATTAGGAGAGGGCGCCTATAGGCTATCCTGCTAGGTCTCGTTTAACGTATTCTAAAGGTTTAATATTAGTTATATATTAAGCGTGATATCGAAGGTCTATTCCTAGTAATATTCCGAGGGGGTTCCTTATATACTCTATTAGCGTATATTATAAGTGGATTTTTAGTAATTATTTAATAAAATTAGTATTTTTACGTCTACCGTTCTTAACTTAACTCTATTAGTAAGGTCTATTTCTAGTAATATTCTAAGGGGGTTCCTACTAATACTCGTAGTTAGTTTATTTAGGTAAGGTTGTATACGATATATAAAGTTCGCGATTATAAGTAAAGCTAGAGAGAGTTCTTAATACCGCTCTTTAGGTCTGCGATCTTGGGATATAAGTAGTAAGGGTGCGCGAGGTGCTCGGGGAGGTAAGTATAAAGGCGACCTCGTAGCTGCTAAAGTTCTTTACTTCCTATACCTTACTTCGTACCTATACTATAGCTATTAATATTAATATTGTTAATAATAACGACCTCCTATAAGCTATTCTTATACTCCCTAAGTATCTCTAGCTCTAGCCGCCTCTAGTAGCTAATTAGTATAAGAATTGCCTACTAGCCCTCGCCCCGCGCTAGTTCTTAGCTAAAGCAGTTAAGAAGGCTCTTTAGGAGCGAGACTGCTTTCGTTGTAATATCTATTTAAATTGCGCGAAGTATACGGAGAAGTATTATACTTATATCTCCGTAAGTAGCTTAATTGTTACCTGCTTCTATTACTAACCGTAATATAGATTAGTCCGTATTTCTATAGGGCGTTTAACGTTCTAGAGTACGTAATTATTATTAATTAGTACCGTATTAGCTAACTCTAAGCTAATAAGGACGACTACGAGGAGAAGAAGGCTAGGTACCTTAAAGAGATCTATAATCTCGCCTAAGACGTTAACTAAGGCCTAATTAACTACTAAGCCTTTATTAAGAGAGAGACTAGCGGTAATACTAAACATAAAGCTAAGTAGAATCGTGCCCGGGCGCTATTCTAAGAGCGTAACTATAAGCGCTATAAGGTATATACCTAGAAACCCTCTAGGGATTACTTAGCTAATACCTATATAGAAAGGACTTAGGAGTATTAGGAAATATATACTAACTAACTTCGCCTTACCTAAGCTATAGGAGTAGTATTTTACTAAGGTTAATACCTAGGGTAGGCCTAAGGGGGTAGAGAATCGTAAGTATCGATTCTACTACTTTAGCCCTAAAATCCCCTCGGCTAGTACTAAAGAGATACTGCCTAAGAGTATATCTAATATCTCTCTATATTAAGAATTTAGAAAATTAATTCTATATATAATCTAAATTAAAAGTTCTTTTAGGGTCTACCTTTACGCTTTTTACCTATAACGTTTTCTTCTTAACCTCTTTTTATAGCTTTGTCTAGTAGGTTCCTCTTTAGGGTACGAGATTAATTCCTAGGATTTAACTAGTATTTCTATAGTAGTTTGTTATAGTTATTAAGGTAACTTTCTAGTTTCTAAATATTCTAATCGTTACTCTAGCCTACCTACTTAATAAGAAAGCTTCGTTCTTATATTGTAGTCCTATAGGCTAGTATAGCTTTAATCTTAAAGCGTTACGTATCTTTAAGTTTAACGGGTCCTAGTTAAAAGGTCGAACCTTTCCTTAAGGAGTTGAATTTCTTAAGTAACGATATATAGAATACGGGATATAGCCGGCCTATACCTAGAGCTAGCTTAAGAACGTAGGTAAGCTTACCTTACTATTTTAGAATACGGAAAGGCCCTAAGTATTAAGCGTTAAGCTTTTTATATAGGCGTTTAGTTTTTAAGTTTATAGACTTAAGGAGGACTAGATCGCCTTCTTTAAAGTACTTATCTATTCTTTTTAAGTTATACTAATATTATTAACTTTTCTAGACTCGTTTTAGGAAGTTTATAATAAGGTGCTATTAATTAGTCTAGTCTTGTAGAAATCCTTCTACTTACTAATAGATTTGTAGAGTCTTTTTATCTATATTTTAGTCTATAGGTAGTAGCCGTAGCTAGTAATCGTCTATAATTTTATTAAAACCTTTAGGTTTAACGCTAAAGGCTACTTTAATAGGGTAGCGACCGTAACTTAAATAAATCTTTAAGTTATAGGCGTATTCCGCTATACTTAATAGACTTACCTAGTCGTCTTACTAGTAGCTAACGTATATTTATAGGAAAGCTTTAAGTTCTTAATTTATTCGTTTAGTCTGCCTATCTGTCTAGGGGTAGAACGCTATACTTATACGTAGCGTTACGTTTATATAGAAATAGATATTTAACTAGAATTCGCTCGTAAAGACTAAGCCTCTATCTAAGATTATTAAATCTAGTAGACTATATTTAGAAAATACCTCCCTAAATAGTAGCTTTACTAGTATTTAGGTAGTAGTAGTTTTCTCTATAGGAATATAGTAGGTATACTTTGTAAACTAGTCTATAAGTACGAGAATTGTATTAGCTACTTTCCCCCCTTTATCTTTAGATGGAGGTAGGTTAGTAATAAAGTCTAAGGAGTAATATTGCTATAGTTCTATTAGTAGGGGAATTAATTTAAGTAATCCCTACGGTTTATACCTTCTAACTTTATTTAGTTAGTAATTAATATATTCTTTAATATATCTATAAACGTTGGCTTAAAGTTTTAGCTAAAAGTACTTATATTTAAGTACTTTAATAGTCTTATCTTTACCGTAATATCCGCCTAATAGGTTATTATAGTTCCTTATAAGAATAGCTATATAGAGAGTCTTATCTTTAGGAATCTATACTTTTCTAGACCTCTATAGGACTCCCTTTAGGTTAATTAACTAGCGTAGTAAGCCCTTACGTACTTTCTCTCTATTATATTTCTGTATAAGTAATACTTTCTTATAATAAGCTATATTACGTTCTTATATATTCCGTATATATTACGAGAGAGCCGCGGGTATTTCCCGAACGGCTAGCGTATCCGCTTATACGGCAGCTAATATAAGGGTATACGAGGATTAGGTTTACTATAGGTATTTCTATACTTGCTCTTCGAGTAGGTTCTCCCCCCGAGTAGTAGGGATAGAGAGAACTAACGACGTATTATCTAAAACTAGCGCTATACTAGGGGATCCTATAATAAGGTTATTCGCGAAGCGGCCAGGAAGTAGACTCCTCTTCTATAGTAAGTCCTTAGTACTATTATTATACGCTAACTATTAACTAGCGTAGCTTGCCTTAGGCGTCTAGAGAGCCTATACTCGAAGTTTATTTTATAGCGTTAGTAATATTATATCGCGTAACGTTCTTCCTTCGCCTAGCTAAAATCTATTAGTATAGTTAGAACGTTAGGATAGCGTATCTATAGGGTTTTTGCTACTAGGGTAGTATTTAATTTAAAAGTTAAACTAGGCGAGTTCTTTAGTCTACCTTGCCTACTTTAGGGTTAAGGTTTTTATACTTATAAAGTACTTAAGATTATTATAGTTAGTAAGTACCTGGATTATACTTAAAGAGTACTTAAAGTAATATCTCTATATTTTAAAATAATCTACGATAGCCTAGAGTTCTTTGTTATAGGTGTCCTATCGGACCTGCGCTCCTACGAATTTCTTACTATAGAAAGCTATAGGCTTCTAGTATTTTTTAGAGCTTATATCTATTAATTAAGGTTGTAGAATAATGCTAGTAAAGGCGAATTTAGAGGCGTCTATAAGTAGTATAACCGGCTTACGCGGGTTGAAATACTATAGTACTAGGGCCTTCGTAAAGTAGCTTTTTAACTCCTAGAAGGTGGACTAGACGTTATCTAGGTATATCTAAGGGAGGTACTATCTTATTAGCCCTTTCCTATTCTTTTTAACTAGATTAATATTGTCTAGCGCTTTTGCGGTGGTAGTAATATAGTTAGTTAGTAGTCTAACGATATTAGAGTAATTAAAGATAAATCTTTAATAGAAGTTTATAAATCCTAAGAATACTTAGAGATCTTAATAGTTCTTAGGCTCTAGCTATTTATTAATAGTTTATACCTAAACGGGGTTTATTATAACCCCCTAGAGAGTTATAATAAAGCCTAAGAACTCGATAGACTTTATAAAAAAGGAATACTTTAAAGCTTTAGCGTATAACTTCTATTTATATAGTTGCTTAAGGACCTTGCGCACGTAGCGTTTGTAATCTTTCTTATTCTCTAAATAGATAAGGATATTGTCTAAGTATATAATATAGGTAATATCTAGGAGTCTACCTAGATATTTGTATATATACGTTTAAAACGACGTAGGAGCGTTAGATAAACTAAAGGGTAGTACTAGGTACTTAAAGTACCTATACTAGGTCTTAAATATAGTCTTCTATTCGTCCCCTTTCTTAATTTATAGTCTATAATATACGTTCTAGAGGTTAAGTTTTATAAAGACTTTTGCTTTTAATAACTGTTCTATTATCTCGCTTACGAGTAGAAGGGGGTAACGGTTTTTAATTATTATATTGTTTAGCCCTCTATAGTTAACGTAAAGATGGAGAGTCCTATCTTATTTTAGTACGAATAGGATTAGGGTACTAACTAGTAATTTACTAGATCTAATCTATCCTCTCTCTAGAGTATTATTAAGGTATTTCTATAGAATTTCTAATTCCCTTACGGAGAGGTTATAGATAGGTTGGTTTAGTAGTATTTTACTATTAATTAGATCGATAGTATAGTTATATTCCGAATTTTAAGGGATTATCTAAGTATTAGCTATATTAAAGATATAGAGTTAGTTATAAAGATATTTAGGTATATACTTAAGGTCTTTAGAATTAATACCTTAGTTTTTATACTTTTTAGAGAGTGCCTAGTAGTAGGCTAGAGACTACTAGTTACTAGTATTCTTCCTTTTTAGTAAGGTAGTACGTTAAGAGTTACTATATTTACTAATTACTCTTAGGTAATTAACTATAGCTTTAGGTAACTACTAAAGCTTAGGGTAGCTCTTAATATACTTTTCTAGTCTTATAACGACTTCGTCGTATACCTACTTTAGCTAGAGAAGTCCTTATTTTTAATACTATAGTTCTTAGTCTTAAATATCTCCCTCTACTAGTTTAGTTTTATTCTTAGGAGACTATTCTCTATCTAGAGTAGGGTGCCCTATAGTTTCTAAGGTAGTTCTAAGGGGGTCCTATAGGATTGCCCGTTATTCCTTGCTTATTAGAGATCTAGCGTAAAAAGTACCTAGGTAGAGTACGTATACTCTTTCCCCTTTTTGGAGGTTTTCTAGTAGGGTTTTAGTATTTAGCTCTACGGCTAGTCGCTTCTTAATTAATGCTTCGCGTTTCTACTAGACGAAGTTGCCCTCGATAGGGTCTATCGCGGTATTTACCTAGTACTACTATAGTAAGCCTAGGATAACGTCGTAGCCTTCTATAGGAGTAGACTAGAACGTTTAATTAGTAATTAATTTTAGGATACCTTCTTAATTAACGACGTCCGTTATAACTTAGAATAGCTCGCCTAACCTTAGAGGTATTCCTAAGATTTAGTAAGCGTTAGGTTTGTACGTAATGTTAACCTTTAGGAGTTTAAGCTATAAAGCTATATCTTTCCTAATAATATTTAAGTTAGATCTAGAATTGTAAAGTACCTAGAGGGTAACGGGAGATTGCCTAGAACGGGGAATAACTATATTAAATTATATTTAATAGATTTGTCCGCTAGTCTCTAGCCCTATAGGTAACTCTTCTAGGTAGGCTACGAGGGCCTCCTGTTTCCCTAGTCCTTATTCTAGTTCTAATATTAATAGTTCTTCTAGTAGTCCTTTCTATTACTATTAGAGCTCTACTATCTCTGCGGGTAAGGTATAGAGCTAGTCGAAGAGGGAGTAGTTAATAATTATACTACTTATTTAGGGGAGTTTAAATAGTTCTAGTTACTTAACTATTTATAATCTTGCTTCTTCCTCTAGTTACCGCCTTATCCCTAATTTAGAGTAGAGAGAGACGCTTTACGTTTCTCCTAGTACCCTTTTATAGAAGAGGTGGCTAGAGTATACTAGTTACCTGTTTGGGTATTACTTGCTAATATAACTACTTATATAGCGGTCTCTACGTCGCGTATAGCTCTCTTAAAGGATTACTAATTAGTAACGTTTTTGAGCTATCTACTACGTCGTATTTTAATTCTAATTACTTCTAGCGTCTTACTCTAAACGAGGGATATCTTAATCTAATTACCTAATATTTTACCTTTAAATAATTAAGCCTTAAGCTTTACTTTAAGGTTAGTAAGATAGTTAAAGAATTCTATAAAGGAATACTCTAGTCTCTAAGACGTATTTTAGAGCTTTTAGTAGTTCTAGTACTAGGTAAGTACTAGGTTCTCTATAAGCTCTCTAAGTCTCTAGATTAATCTAGCCTATATTATAATAGTCTAGTTATTATTTACTACTTAGTTAAGGATATTATAATACGGCTCGTACTTAATCTAAGTAACCGTAAATATAAGTTATTAGATTGTGTCCTCCTCTACCTAGTAAAGGCGGAACTAATTATTTATATCTTAAATCTATCTATTAAGATACGAGGTCGAAGGGGCTAATAATTTTAACCTAAGAGTAGGGATATCTTTTAATTTTATTAGTGTTGTAATTCCTTACCGATTGTAACTAGAATCTATAGCTACGGGTATATTCCTAGGTAGTCCTGGGGATATACTATTAACTTCGCGGATAGCCGCGATATATTCTAAGAGGGAGTTAATTTCCTCCTTAGGTACTTAGGTACGTCTGAGTTCTCTTAGCTCTTTATATAAGTTAATTAGATATAACCGACTTAGATCTAGCTCGGGACCTGCCCAGGAAGTATCTAGGATAGTATTACGCCGTATAGGTATAATATTAGCGCCTGTACCTCTAGTACTAGCGCGTTCTACGGAGTTATATATTAGTCGCGATATAAGGGGTAATTCTTAGCGTTCTAATAGATCGCGCAGCGTATTGCTTAGATAGGCTAAACTATCGTTGTCTTTATTGTCTTTAGCCTCTTGAATCCCCGGGTTTTGCCCCTAGAGGTTCCTAGCGGTCCCCGTGGGAGTGCCGCGTATGGTAGTGACTAATAGTTCGCCTAGGGGGTTTGTTTTGTCCCCCTCCTAACGTGGGATTTCTTCTACGTCGCTGTCGTTAACTGTAGTACTGATCGTCCGAGAGGTGCTATCTTGACGTAACTTCTCTATTGTTCGGGTGGAGATATTTCGTTCGTTGGTAGAGGGATCTGCTGTTTTCCCTCTTCTGGTGCGGTTCGTCGTGCCCATCTTCGGGATGGGTCGGGGTATCGTCTGGAACGTGTTCGGGAGGATAGGTCTTCGAATCGCAAGTGTCTCTGCCCGACTACTATCCTAAAAGGAGTAGGAAGGATTTGAATTGTGAGGGATAACGTAGCAGGCAGGCGAAGGTACTTGAGATGAATGGGCTGTATTCGTATATATATAGACAAATCCTTGAGGTAAGCTCTAGGATGAGATTGTGAGTATATACCCGTGGGTCACGGGACCTGGCTAGGCCCGAATAGGTGCCGCGCACTTCCCGTAGGGGTCCCGGATCATAACAGGTGTGACACGGACCGTAATAGGTGTCACATATTAGTATGATTTCTTTCTTAGCTTCTTAGCTTTCTCTAAATTACTTAATCCTTCTTATCCCTTAGTTTCTAATTATAAATTAAAACCCTTTTTTTAAGGTTACCTAACCTTTCCCGTTATATGACCTTTTACCTTAATATCTATAGACCCCTTCTACTATATACTACGCCAGTTGAACTTGGAGTTGTATACTTGAATCCGCTGAGCCCCTAAATTTTGAACTATTTATTCCTATAATCAAATTCTTTTCACTCTCGAGACCATAAAGACCGACTTTACAAACAGATTCTGGGCTGTATGCATATGTCATACCTGTGGAGAAATTCAATGGGACTATTGACCGTGATTACACATTGAAGCAACACCACGAAACTTTTATTGCATCCGCCTCACACAGACGTACACGCGGAGTGCCTATAAAGCAGAAATATTGAAAATTCTACTTGGATTAAATTGTTAACGGGCGCAGCAGTATCCCAATTTCGAACGCGCGGTTTTGTTTGTGGAATTTTCACAGTCAGGGCGAAAGCAAATTAGAAGCTTGCTTGTAGATGCAAGACAATAGGAGGCGTATTAGGAAATATGCC
Source organism: Acrocalymma vagum (assembly GCA_028476805.1). Lineage (NCBI taxonomy): Eukaryota > Fungi > Ascomycota > Dothideomycetes > Pleosporales > Acrocalymmaceae > Acrocalymma > Acrocalymma vagum. The sequence continues at coordinate 16,999 of JAQGEP010000330.1, forward strand.
ATACGACAGCAGTATACTTTTATCGGAGCGTCATAATCTCCCTCGCCTTTATGATTACCTGCCATACATCATTCTGTATTAAACCAATCCCAACTCTTTCTGCTTCACTTTCTTCAGTTAAGACTGACATAGCATTCACAAGACAGTATTCTAAGAATAATAGTCTTTGATCATCACAAACATTGCCAAACCAAGAAAGAAGTTGTTCACCACACAGTCGGCCTTGAGATACTACACTTTTCTGTCCATCTAGATCGTGACAGCGCAATGAACTTGTGGGCTGCTTTCTTCTCACCCTGAAGGTCATACAGAATACCGCATCTTAGGCCATCCGAAGTCCATATTTCTTCGTACTAGGCAGTTGGAATATGGTCAGGTAGCGCACATCGTTTGCTAGGCTTAATTTGAAAAGTGTCCATTCGAACCGACTCAACCTTGACTTGAAGTACGGGAAATTGGATTTCTATCATAGATTTTAGTATCGAGCCCTTGCGGAATTTCGATTTCGGGCAGCAAAGGAGCTGGTGCAGCACGCCTAATCTCAGATTCCGTCCAAAAAGGGCCCATAAAGCTTTGGAAATCCCAGTGCAACCACCCAGTCCACTCTGCCCATGATCAGCTTGGAAAATGTGGATTACGCATCCGGTTCGGGGAGGCCAATCTCCATAAGGGAGCGTGATCCATGAGATGGGAAGGCATGCTAGCAACGAAGTGCCACCCGAGTCGACTCGAAAGGACGGCAAAGATGCCGCTGATTGCTTTGAGTGAGTCTTCGTAATACTTCAATTTCCGCTTGGAGAAATCTGAGACTAGGCGAGTGTAAATATTGTATTGGTAGCCTATATCCAGGGAATTCTCTTGAGTTTCGAAGACTGACAATAAAACATTTCTTTCGGGCCAGACATCCGACCGGGCATTCATTCCGGAGTCGCTATCTAATATGGAGTCACTGAAAGAAGAGCCCATTGTCTGTAAATATGAAGCATTGCCTGTAAATATGAAGCATCGCCTCGAGAAACAACTCGCTTGGAAAGTCCAGCCCCTTGAATTGTATGAACCATTCCGCAGAACATCGTTCAAACTTGGCCTTACGACTAAGAACTCATTCGGTAGACTTTCGTCGGCCTTTTCAACTGACAGTTGGACAGTCGCAATGTTGGGCAATCGTGTTCCTTGCCTGACACCTGGTAACGGCGATTCGGCGCTATCCGCGCTTAGCGCCACGATGGTGAGGAAGGCTTGAGCATAAATTGAATCCATCTCCGTGATCAGCTTGCACTTTTGAATTTCGTCGTCCTGTGGAATACACAGAGCGTCGACCCATAAGTATCGCTCCTCCAGTTGTTGTGAAACTTCCATAGCATCTCGAACTACAGGGCTTAAGGAAGATTCGATATTGAAGAATGATTCTGGCTGTTGAAGAGCGCTGCGATTTGAAGATTTTACTTTAAACATGTTCGCATTGCCCCATACATAGCTCAGGGCCAGATACCGAATACGAGTATCTCTGTACGCAAGGCAGTTGTTTTTAATGTCGATAAAATAAGTTTGTACTGGGGGTCTCATGGTGTGCTTAGAATGAGCTGTTTGACAGCGAAAGTGGCTGGAGTCACATTGGGTAATCCAATGGTGCACTTTGACATAGTCCAGGGTGTTCAGCGCTTCGTAGACGGCGTCTTTGAACTGAAATCACCAATCCAATCGAGCATTGATTTGATGGTTGGGGAAGAAATAGTTAAGCTCGCCTCGGATAACGCCGCCTTGCCAAATAATATATCCATTTAGAGTTATTCTTTCCGGTAACGGTTGAGTCTGTTGTTGCAGACCGTATTTCACCTTGGGTCCTGGAACTAGCATGCAGAGTACTAATCGACATATTGCGCAAGTGCGATTTGACTGGATATCTGCTACTGTCCCAAGGTCTACTTTCTGAAAGTTTTGCGTCGTCCGGTGCAGCGTACGACAGGTTTGGCACAACGATTGCCACGTGTCTTGTCTATTCATATCTCGATAATGTGCCTGTCGGGTTGGTGCTTAGAAAGATTTCGAAAACACTAAATGAGGGCCGAAGCAATGTAGTCAAAATTAAGTGACATTTGAGATTTGCGGGTATTCAAGGAAATAGGGCAGAGACTCTAGAGAGCCGGTAGGCTCTAAAGTTCAGCGAGGCGTGGCTGTGCTGAACTACGTATCTAGCTGAATTGGGACGCAATCAAAGCATTGTGGCACTGCAACTAACGACCTCAAATGGGTAAAAGGAGCCATCAGAATACTTATTTTAGGGACTCCGAATTTCCATCCACCAAAGTGTGATGCTACTGCCCATGATTTGCTTGTTTACTTTGAATACATGTCGATTAGTGTTTGGGTAAGATAGATTGAACAAATAAAATATAGTACAGTTAGATGAGAGTTTGAGACACTGGAAAGGGTTGTAATCAAGAACCGAGATTCTAGAGAGCAATCGAGGACTATAATGTAAAACTTTCCAAACTGGCTCTCCAGCAGAGTTGTACTTTGTGCCCAAATTGGGTCTAGTCTGGGGCACAATTTCCCAGGCACAGCAGCATCTGAGGAATATCACCATAATACAATTATTGTCCAGAGGGAAATAGTGTCCTGAGAGAGTCATCCCGGTAAAATTGCCATCCCAAGGAAAACGCAAATACATGTGCTGCTTCTCTTCTAACTAGCCAAACAGTTTCGAGAGTAGTTATAGGATAATACTATTCATGCTAATCATAGCACTCCTATGTCTTTATGAAATGTGAATACCTGTTTATTCTTTAAAGCTGCTGTAAATCTTTTAACATAGTCTAGCGAGTTTTATAAGATCAGAAGATAACTTTGATAGAATTATAGTTGTACTAGTGAAGGCAGTCAGTGGCGAAGATAATAGGGAGCTGTTCATCGAAGTGTTGTAGTATAGCAAGGCCCCAGTACCACAGGTCAGCATCCAGCTTGCCACTTGAAGACGTGCAAACTTGCCAAGTGGAGACTTACCTTGTCTTGCGGGCTATTGCAACTAGGGTCATGAGCACGAGGGAAGCAGAGCATGGAGGGTGCCTTTTACTGCGATGAAATTGCGCTGATATTCGTCGTAATATCTTACGTTTTTAAACAGAATATGTCCAATCTAGTTCTCGAAAAGCTGGGTTGAAAGTGGGACCAGTGATTGTTAGGTAATAGGTGGAGAGGATACATCTTGGCGCCTTGACATTTCGAGTCAGTGGTAAGCAAAGCAAATTGCATAAAAAAACGAAGAACACATAAACACATGCTATTCCAATCCATATAGCCTTTGAAAGAGGAAATTACTGTTGTGTTGAGGGCTCCCGTTATGGGAAATAGGACAAGCCTCAAAGCCATTTCATGGGCTGGGCTTCGAAATGAACAAAACCTGACGCAAAAGCGATCACATGATGGACTCCAGCCGGATTTACCAGGATACGTAATGGGATGTGCTTTTAAAAAACGCGATCCACATTTGCAGATACAAAGAAAGGACCGGAATAGTGAGGAGATTGAGCCAGAGGGAGTCTTGTAAAGAGGATTCAGTTACATCATCACGCTCAGTAAGGAGCTTTACCCCTCTACAAGGTCTTTTTTATAGTGTTTGTCTGTATAAATGTAAGACAAGGAATCCCTTATATAATCGTTCCTCTTTGCCCTAGCCGAAGTATGTAAGAAGTTCGGACTAGTAAATAGGTAGTAAAATGGGCGGTGGAGCAGAGACCGGATCCTTGTCAGCAGAAATGAGACTGAACATAAAGCTGCATCCATTCTGCTTCCCCAAATTGAACGAAGAAACTCCTACACCTGATTGATAACCTGAACTCCCCAGCGATTTGCACATTACTTCGTTACCACAAAAGTCACCATTATGGCTACCGAAAAAATGCATGTATACATTCAATCAGCATCGCCTTGGCTCAATGGGCCCCTCAAAGCGTTCATTCGTCAGCATGTCCCAGATTCGATTTTCTATGACAATTTCGACGACTTTCCCAAAGATGCAGATATCGCCTTTCAATTCTGTGATGGATGGGGTCTAAACAGGAACTTCGCTATCATGAACTCCGCAGCCAAAGCTATCATCAATGCTTATCCTAGTAGCGATGCTCTGGCGAGGAAGAATTATCTCTCACAAGTGGTGACGTACTGGACGGCCAAGCGACCAGAAAGTATTCTCAATACTAATTCTCCGCACACGGTGTGCTTATCACTCGACTACGCGGAATATGTTGACGATGCATTGACTGCCGCAGACGATCTCTCACTTCTCTATTCTTTGGAACAAAACCAGGACAAGGCTTCTGAGGAGCGGGAGTGGTGGATTCTTAAGCCGGCCCTAGTGGATTGTGGCGCCGGTATTCGGCTTTTTAGCACCCTAGAGGAACTAGCAAGTCATCTTGAACTTGCCGAAGACGATGTCGATGATGATGATGAGGAGGAGGAGGAGGAGGAGGAGGAGGAGGAGGAGGAGGAGGAATCGGAAAACGAATCACTTCCAACGAAGTTACAACAGGATGGCAACTTATTGCTTGATGAAGAACAAGTTGCCGCAAAGGCTGTATTACTGCCTTCCCTGGCCACTCCTGCGCTGAACTCCCTCGATGCTCTCATTACTACGGTTGGAAACTTGAAGGTTGATGCAGATTTGGCAGAAAACGCGCATGTGTTGAAGAAACAGCCATATGTTTTCAAGGAAGGCGGCTGCATCCCCTCCTCCGAAATGCGCGAGTTCGTTGCCCAGCGTTACATTACCGCTGTCCCGCCCATTGAGAAGCGCAAGTGGCATGTGCGGGCCTACGTCTTGTGCATAGGTCGGTTGAAGGTTCATGTCTTCCGGGAGATGCTCGCACTCTTGGCTCTCGAGGAATATGAGCCCCCTTGGCTCAACCCAAGCCTCAAGTCATCACTGACTAACACTGCTCTACAGGACGAGCATGATTTCGTCGAGATGGAATCAATGCGGGATTTATGGGCTCTCGATGACAATCTGCTTCCTGGAGATAAAGCAGGGACAAGCTGGCAGGAGAATGTTTTCGACCAGATATGCGGCGTTACATCTGAGTTGTTTCGTGCTGCTGTGTATACCATGGCGGACAGGTTCACAACGTTAGACAAATGCTTTGAGTTATTTGGCGTAGATTTTCTTGTAGACGCTCAAGGTACGGCATGGCTGCTAGAAGTAAATGAGACGCCGGCTTTCTATCAACAAGGCTTTGCTGGCCAGGTAGCACTGCGTCTGATGGAATCCGTCACCCTCCTTGCCTTGGAGCAGCTGGGCCTTTCTGAGGTTATGAGTTCCAACCACCTTGATGTTAGGGAGAGGATGATTGAAGTGCTGGATGAGACCGACAAGCTTGCGAAGAGTAATATCAAAGAGATTCTGCCCGAAGAGTAAGACCTTTCTAATTACAGAAGAGTTATGGTGGAGAAAAACAGATTAGATGGACATAAAAGTTAAATACACTAGTGATTATTGCTTTCTAAAACGTGCACAACCATATGGCTGGCATAATTATAGACACATGTTGAAGTAGAACCACTGGAAAGCTTCTACATAGCAGGCCGTGAGGGAAGAATCATGGTCGTTGGAGCTTAGCTGAGGTAGAAGTCCAATATTTTCTTGTGTATTTTATCTCACAGCTTGTGTCTCGTCATTGAACTAGATAGCGTTTACGCTGGGTCTGAACTAGTATACAGTAAGATAGAAGACTGAGACTAGGAGAACGAATTGGATTGCTAAAAAATAACCCGCCGTTGTGGCTACTTGCATCAAGGGCTGGTGTCTTCAATTATACATCGTTAATGCTAATGTAACACATAAATCATACCGCCGAGGACCTGCGGAGGAACTTGAATTGTGAATTTGTCTTATACCGTACTGCGATTCTGCAGGTGCTTAGAATTATTCAGGCGTGCTCATGACAGGATATAAAAAAAAACAATGTCTATTATAATATTATTTCCATTACGAAGGCTTGATTTAAAGGTACCAAAATTAATACATGTTAAGATTGAGATAATTATAACACGATATCAAGATGTCAGAACAATGTTAAGAGAGATGTGAAAAATAGCGAAAATAAGGGCATATACAAAGCTTGAACACACTGTGGGTTCACGTCTATAAGGCTACGAGCCTATGAACTTACGAACTCTTCAAATCCTACCACTTAGCTATCCCACGAGATATTCCATGAGAATACGAAGGCATTTAGCTTTCCCTTATATATATAGTATTTAGAGGAAGCTGATATGATGAGGCTACTTTGTCAACACTATGACGAAATATTGATAAGCTCGTTATGATGTCAAGCTTGTTACGATTTGTTTGCTTGAAACCTGAAAGCGCTAAAACGCTAATAGCTTAGAATTAGATTTATGAAATAATTTCTTTACGATATCAAGGCCGAATATCGTGATATCACGATTTCCTGTACCCCCGTTTCGTTTAACTGGTATGATACAACACTTTTGGCACCAAAACCAACACTAATCTGTGGATGTCAAAGAGTCATTTCTATTCTACCTATTGAACCTCCTACACACAATGCATGGTTACATTGCCTCCTGCATTAGCATTCCACAATGCGTCCCAGCCCCCATGGTCCAGCATCGCAAAGACATATGTTCCCTTCTCCACCGTCCATTGATAATTTCTGTCCAAGATACTCATATATTGTTCAACTTTCACCTCCATCCGAGCCACGACTGTGTCTCCAGGTTCCAAATACACGCGTTGAAAAGCAACCAGCTGCTTGAGCGGCTGCGTTATTTGAGAGACGCGCTGGAGAAGATAGACTTGTGCCACATATGACCCACCAATCGGACTGGTGTTGGTGATATCTGCCTCAAAAACCAGCGTATCATCAGCGGTGAAATTCGAATTTTGACTCTCATCGCGTTTTGTACCGCCCCGATAGTTTGCGATGTTGAACGTCGAAAACGAGAGGCCATAGCCGAATGGGTATTGTGGTAATGACTTAATATCCACATACCACTTCTTCCTCGCTGTTTGCTTGTAGTTGTAGTACACTGGAAGTTGGCCTTCATGGGCGGGAACCGATACCACAACTCTGCCTCCTGGGTTCGCCGTCCCAAATAATACATCGGCGATAGCTTGCCCGCCGTTTTGTCCTAAGAAATTGGCAGACAGAACCGCAGCTGCGCGCGAATAGTACTGGGGTATCGCAAATGGCCTGCCTCCATTTATGACTAGAATGACGGGCTTTCCCAAAGCAAAGATCGCATCTGCGAGGGCGGTCTGGTTGGCGTTCAGTCCCAATGTGCCCCGGTCGCCGCTTTCGCCGTCACTATTCCATGCTCCACCGACTGCGAGGATGATTGTGTCTGCTTGTTGAGCAATCTCTACGCTCTTTTCCACCGGTGATTTGCGGTCGACGAGATTCCAGAAAAGGTACACTTGCGAGTTGAGTGAGCCGAAGTTTTCAATCTTTTGGTAAAGATTCCACGTTTGGTATTCTAGCTTGATTCGATGCTTGACCCCGGGTGTGAATGTGAAAGGCTCTGAGCCTGGGGGAGGTTTTGTACTGTTTTGGACAGAGTATGCCCGCTCGGGAATGTTGGAGAGGACATTTCCGGCTGTGGTCAAGGGCACATCGACGTGCAATTCATCGTCGATGTAGAGCCTCGCAGTTGTGTTGGGACCAAGCGCTACTCCTAGCCATCCGTCTACTACCCCATCCACGGCTGGATCCAAATTTCCCTCCCACACGACGCTGAAGTTGTTGGATGGTAGGCCTGGTGGTGGGTAAAGACCCCATGATCCTACGGGTACCTCGGCCCTTTGTGTAATAGGTGAGCTAAAGTTGGTGTCTGCGTAATATGTTGCTTTCAATCCACCACTGCTGCCATCTGTTGAAAGATGATAACCGGGGATAGGGTAATGCGCATTGTATAGCCATGTATTGGCCCCCATACTTGAGACAATCCTCACTTTGCTTCCTTCGAGATGGTTGAGGATTCCTTGCCGAAGTGTGGTAGAGTTGGCAATGGGGTACATCCCGTATGTTCCTGAATAATCTCCGTAGTTCAAGATGTCTCCGAAGGGCCCAATGACGGCCACGGTGTCACCTGCCCAGCGCTTTGGGTCAATTGGAAGGGTCTTGTTTCTGTTCTCCAATAGAACGATGCTTTTTTGTGCGGCCTCTACGGTCAATGGGACATGGTCGAGGACAAGTTGATATGGATTGATGTCCTCGGCAATATGAGGATTGTCGAAAAGGCCAAGATCGTACTTGACGCTCAGGATACGTCGTACCTTTTCGCGTAATAAATCTAGCGACACTGTTTTGTTACCAATCAGTCCAGCTGTCGCATTGAGCAGTGTATACAGGGGATAGTCGTAATATTGGACCATGCCACCTGCATTATACCATTGGCCGATTGCGTCGGCAGGTGAACCGGCGACTTGGTGGCCCACCTGCAGTTGTTTCATGCCTTTTCCACATTTAGTAAATGCTATCATTGAACGTAAAGGCGATGAAAGGAAATGCTTACCAGTATCATCAGCGGTCACGAATCCATCAAAACCCCATGAGTCTAATTCTTTGTAAAGCAGTGGACTGACATGGCTTGGGACATCATCCAGCTCATGGTAAGCCATCATAACGCCCTTCACAAGCCCTGCTGTAACGAGACTCTTGAATGGTAGCATATGCTCCTCCAATACTTCTCGAATACCGTGTCCAACATAGGGTGCACCGTTGCTTCCACCCTGGGGCGCGCCATGGGCAGCGAAATGCTTCATGACCGGCACAATTGCATCCTGGTCTGCCCAAGTTCCATTCTTGGACAGGCCTGATGCAAAAGCGACACCCATATGTGATGTTAGAATCTTATCTTCGCCCCAAGCTTCTTGACAACGGCCCCAGCGGGCGTCTTTGCAAAGATCAAGCACAGGCGCAAGGCAAGCGTGAATGCCTATACTGCGTGCTTCCGCCCCAATAGCTCGACCGATTCGTTGGACTAAGTTCGAATCCCAGCTAGAGGCCAAGGCAAGAGGCTGTGGAAACATGCTTTGGTTGAAACTGGCGACTCCGTGAAGGCACTCCCCCCAATGCAGAAATGGTATCTTGAGCTTAGAGTTGTCGATATTCAGCTGTTGAAGGTTGGCATAGTAGGTTTTGTTTAGCGGATACCAATCGTGCACATGGCCGATGGAGGCATTGGGGGTGAAACGAAGCTCGGAGTCGTAGAGTGAGTTGTCTGAAGCGGGTCCGATGATGTTGTCCGCGAAGGTAAGGTGTAGTTGTTGGACAAGATCAGGTAACTCCATCTGCGAGACCAGATTGTCGATGAATTGATCCTTTGCTTCCACGCGGATCTCATGATTCAAGGGTTGACCAGTATGTTGGTCCGCGTTGACCTCTAGCCACGAGAAGAATAGTAGCATACACAGCAACATGTTGGCTGGGAAATGCTCGAACACTGCGAGGGTGAACTAGGCTATATTAATCTTAACTAATGAGCGGCAGCTTCTACGCTTAAGAGGCATCGCATCCTGCAATGAATCGTTGTTGGATGCAGGATTCGGGGGGATGCCCATATTGATGTAACGGTAACGTTGTCCTGGATCTGCTGTCCATGTACCTTGTTTTGGAAGGACAAGTGATGAAGAACCATGTACTTTTATGTACTATTTAGTACTATTTAGTACTATTATGTACTCTTTTGGATTGGAGATGCGGGGAAAATTACATTGCTTGGCCAAAGTCCCCCCGCTTCTCGGCCGATCGCCAGCCGTACCGCTTGTGAAATATTCCGCTCATGCTTCACTTGCCTTGGAAGTAAGCGAGCTCATACTGGCGCCAATAGCCATTGTAGGTTGTAATCTTTTTTTTTCTCAATGGGAGATGTTGCGTTATTCAGGCGCAAAAAGCAGGGCCATTACGCGTTGGCGGGAGCAAAAGGACTGTCAGTTGCGCATGAGGCAGATTCGAATCTTTTTGGCAGCGAAAGCGATTGTTAAGTTAAGGTCTTTAGTGAACATTGAAGATAGTTTAGACTCATGTGAGAGGGCTGAACCAGGGAGGTACAACTGTGACGCTCTGAAAGCGTGATCACATGATTACCCATGGTACCTACCTATGGCATGGTATGCCCAGCTCAAGTCTAGCTGGAATTTGATTCGTCCCTTCTCCTCGCAATGAGATTTCCATTCAAAACCTGGTCTCAATACATCCTGAAACTCAAAATGCGACCCTTCAATACTTTCAAACTCGTAGTCAAAAATGTCATGATGAAATCCGTAGCGATAAGCTTGACCACAATACTGACATGGAATCCTCCAGGACTAGATGCTGAGAGAGCGGACTAAGTCGAGGAAACAAAAAATTGCGAAACATTTATTCGCTGGCAATCTACTATGGAATTTTCCAATTTCCTCCGAACAGCCATTCTATCTCTATGTTTGTAGCTGCTCTCCTAACTCTCACGTGCATACTTACCTCATGTAGTTGCATCAGTAGATTAGCTAGCTACGCCGTTGGAACCTAGGGTATAGTACACCAAAATAACGTGGATTTATTTACAGAGCTGATAATGAGGCAGCGACGAGGCAGTAGAGAGGCTCCGAGTCGCGAAGTGTTGTGCCTCTGATGCGTCATGCGGTCGTGTAGCATAAATCTTACGTACGTTCGACTTGATATGATAGCAACAACCTTTTCATTCAAAGGCCTTTAGCCGCCCAGCATCTAAAATTGTACGCAAACTTGACGCCTGTTATTTGCATGCTCGATGAGTCGAGAAATGAAGTGCTAATACGCCTGAGAAACCGTTGCTCGCCGTGAGGTAAACTCAAGGGCAGTTATTAACTATTTTGTCATCCTCTTTTTCTTGATTTTTTTCAGAAATACCATGGAGCACTTCGTCGATTTCAAGGATACTGACCCTGCCAAGAAGGTCCTTGACGTGACAGGAGGCGGTGCGCATGTTGTTTTCGCCACAGGTACGAAGCACATGATCCCACAAATGTTGGGTGCTATTCATATTCTAGCTGTCCAGGCATATCCCACAGCGCTCGACTATATTGGTGCTCGTGGAAATGGCCAGGTCATGTGGTGCGCCTGTAATCAGCCCCCTAAATTTCGACCTGCTCACTAACAGCATACCGCATTGGACTTCTTCCGGACGGCAAATATCACACCAACTTGGACCCGACGCAGATAATCTTCAACCGACAATCTATTCAGGACGATGAGGTCAGGAGCCTGGCTGATACCGATGAGATTTTGGACTTTGCCAGACTAGGTAGGGCGAAAGCTGCTTTGGCGTCTGGGACAATAGAACCAAACGTATTGTATGCAAGCCACGTCTTCAGTCAACGTTAGTAGGTCTCAGCAAAAGTTCAATGAAGCCGTTCAGAGGGCCAAAAATGGACAAGTTGCTTGGTAATTCTTCCGGTGCAGGAAGCAATGGCACGGATCACTGACCAGAACAGGCGCATGGTGGGGAATTTCAACTTGCCATGGAGTATTTATAACAATGGAGATTTTCAAAGGATGATGACAAGTTCCAGCCAAAGTATAGAGAAAAATTAGGGAGCAGAGGCAATAAAAATGCAGTCGAGAGCGATATGAATCACGGCATGCGGATGATCATAAATAAAGAGAACGAGGAGGGGAACAAAAATGAATTGAAAGTAGAATAGCATGAATAAGAAATAGAGCGCCCATAAACTGCCCAAAAAAAGAGTACACCTACTATTAATATAACGAAAACCAAAAGCAGCGACGCTTAACTGGGGTCATTACCTGGCCCACGTGAGCTCGCGGGCAACGTTGTCAATAGGTGATAGTATACATTGACTGTATTCTTTCTATAGCCCCGAACTGTCTCAAAACAACGGAGTCTTACCCTTCATCCAACCCCTTGATATGAGAAAGTATTGAGCTTTCCAGGCCCCGAATACTGCGATGCCCATCTACATCAGCATCTATATCAGTATCGGCATCGGCATCGGCCTCTATATCCGCATCAACATATACGTGACCTAAAATAGTTGAGTGCCTGTTTCAGACGCGCATTTCCTGCGAAGGGCTCTCTAGCGGCCGTAGAATGGTCATATCAACGCAACCGAGATTCATCCTCCAAGCGCACCTCTATATTACGCGAATGCATACGGCCCTGTATCCATCTGTAGCTTCAATTCATGTGGCATCTTCTTTTGGACGATCTGGTCATAGTCGACCCACTTTCCTAACTTCGGGTCATACTGTGGGCGAATGGCAACGGGCATCGGTACGATATGAACGCTGCGTGACTGGCCCTGTGCATCTGGGTATGAAGCTGCTATATAGTTCCATCTAGGGTACCCGTCTAGTTTTGGAGCGGCTGGGGTACCCTGTGCGGTGACACCTGGGTTCATGTCCCACCATTTGATCCAGGGCATGCTCAAGCAAATGGCTCCGTACACATAAGAGTCTGGATTGATACTTGGATTCTTGCTGGGGGTATTGGCGATAGTGAGGACTGATGACATGCCGTTTGCGTCGTATCCGCCAGACAATGTCTCGTGGTTCACTGGTAACAAGGAATGAGCATGACTTGTGATGACATAGAGATGCGAACTTACGGATGCTTCCAATGTGCGTATGCATCAACTCGTGCATGAGTGTTTTTGAAAATGTTGGATAGTGCGGCGCTCTGTTCATGTTCGAAACAGTTCTTAGGTCCGTCCATTTCTTACTGAAATGCGGATACCATTTCTCCGCTGCAACCACTTTCTCATTGCTGAACCACATATGTCGCACCTTCTTTTCTTGTTCCCAGAACTTGGGAAGGAGCAAAATGTCTGACCACAACTTAGACGTAGGCACAGTGCTTCCTTGAGGTTCCAGGAATTCTTTCTGCCAGTCATAGAATATCTCGCCGGACATGGTTTCAGCCATGGCAGTTGGGCCTTGTCGACTGTGATCAGCAGGACGGTGGACGATTAGTAAATCATCTCCGTCGGCGCTCTTGGTGTAGTATTGAGCCCAGTTTCGGTCTTTCATCAAGTTTCTTAGTGTCGAGCTTATGCGCGGGACGATGCGCTTGATTGATACCATGTCGTAGTATTTAGCGACGGGTTTTGAGTGGCCAGTCACCAAAAACATCTTGGTTTTTACGTTCTGTTTACATCGGATCAAAATATCGGCTTTTCGTGCATTACCTGCAATGTGGAGCATTTTGTCTGTCTTGTCAGTATGCCATTTCCACACAACCAAGTCTGATGAACGTACCACTAAATCCTTTCATGCCCGCTTCTGTTAAACCAGGCCCAAAGAGGTTGTCAAGCAGTTCCTGATACGGGCCGGGTACATGGCCGTTCTGTATGGAGTCGGCACGAATCTCCGCCAGAACCTTGCCGCCACGCTCGAAGAGGAATAGGGATTCTCTGATCCACTCTTGAATTCGATCGGCTTGCTTTTCGGTGCAAGTATTGTCTGAACCCTTCCCAAAATCGACTCGCAGGCCTGCATGTGTGAAATCTGCCGTTGCTGGGCCCATTACAAGGCATAGCACTACCGCCACAAGCGTACTGAACCGCATGTTTCGTGGAGAAGAGTAAAAAGGTACGTTTAGAATAAGAATAACAAAAGGACTGAAATATCAAGAAAACGTCTGAAAGGGAAAAAGGAAGGATGTGCGTGATCATGGAAAGTACCAGCAACAGTGATTTGATTCTCCACAACCTAGACATTGCACTTACGATATTTAAGAATACTTGAAAACCGTATAACCATATCCATTTCGGATATACTAATAACAGAATTACATCGGGGATTTGCAGCTCATTGCCGTTCACCTGTTATGGTGTTCATCACGCCAGCAACCGGTATGGTGTTGAAACTCTGGCGTGTGAATGATGATCTTGTGAGCCTCTGAAGGGGCTGGGCAGTACCAAATAGATGAGGGCTGTGCTCTTGAGCTTGATTAATAAAGCCGAATCGGAAGATAAGCAGATGGTGTACTGCCAACGAATCAGAATTGACATTTTTGGCCGTCGGAATTCCGAGTTGAAATGCTTGCAGACGACTGGTATGTGAAGTGAATGGCCTTAAGTATTCCCCAACGCTACATTAGATGTCAGGTTTGCTGGAGGCCTTAACCCCGAAGCTCCCAAAGCGTGTACGGTGGATATATGGACGTCCTTTGATGGTTATCTCCGATGAGATGTCGAACACAGTCTTACAGTGTACCGAGGAACACCGACATCTCATTGCAGTTGTTTGATACCGACGTGAAGGCGGACTCCGCGTAGCGTCCAGTTAATCTAGACACTGTTCATCCCCAAATGTATGTTTTGTTGCTATTTTGAGGACAGCTCACGGGATCTGGTACGTCCTCGCCGACTCTTTCGGTGCGCGACTTGGACACTTTGCCGCTCATATCGGACTAAGAAGGCGTCAGCAGAATAGTGAGGGATAGAATATGACAGAACGGCTCACACACTTTGCTCCTCTATGACACATAGTATATATGCACTATACCTTCTTACCTACCACGCAGTCGGCTCCCTGCTTGTTATCACTTTCGTTTTTCTTTTTTTTTTTTGAACATTCTTTTGTACATTCTTTTAAACAATCGTTTCAACAAATTTTGAAGCTCTTTACACTCTCTTGACTTTCCTCTTATTCTAGAATCCATCATGCGGATTCATGTAGGACATAGGTCCATTTCCACTCTTTTAACGTTCATCATATTTCTCTCTAGCTTCGCTCTCTCCATGCCTGCCAACAAATCCCCAGCTCTCAAATCTTCTAAACTCGCATCCAAACCACCATCTAAGCCAGCATCCAAATCAGTTGCTACTTTGAAGCCTACCCAAAGCCGCGTAATTCCGAGTACGGGCCATGCAACAGCCTCTCCCGTTCAAACCAAAGGAGCTACTACCACAGTCAAGATCACCAGCGCTTTGCCCCTTCCCACCTTGCCAGCAAAGTTTACACCAAAGATGCATTATGGCATCGACAAGCTCGCATTATCTTTTTGTAAGTTTCCCTTATTGTCCCATGTTTGGGAGTGTTTCTTACATCGCATTAATAGCTGTTGGCCAACGCCCTGCAGAATCGGCACCGACAGGAACTCCTACAGAAGTCTTCAAGCTGAAGAATGGTAAATGGGAACTGGTTCCCTCTGGTGCGGGTTCCGCTGTAAAAGCCACGAGGACCGCAGCTTCCAATATGGTAACGCCAGCGAAGGTACCCACTAACACACGTGCTACCAAATCCATTGAGTGATTTGTAGCTGTCTAAGGCGGAATTTGAGAAAGAGTCGCATTGTATCTGATGAAGGATGCATTATCAAATATATTCCCGTGTCTTGCTCAAGCGCAATCTTTCAGGGCATTCCATAGAACATATACAGTTGGTGGCTCAAGAGTACAACTAATTTTTCCATCACAATGGCTTTGCTGTCGTGTATATATGTCTATCCCCGTCAGAAGAGAGGCTTGAGCCAGAATATCACTAAGTTATCTTGATATATCTAAAGCCAATCGCTATTCTTCAATTTAAATTGCTTGTTGCTTGCATAATTTGAATGGTACCGATAGTGACTTAAAATTCGAGACCTCTTTCTTGGTAATAAAATATGTCTATAGCTAGCTATATTTTGTCAATTTCAGGTTAACGCTGCAATCTATAAGATGGTTTTATGCTCCTGCAAGAATTCATCCTAAGTCAGTGTTCTTTCGGCCCAATAGGGCGTTTCTGGTGGGATACCTTCCAAACCGCTCCAACTGTGAAATATGCCTGTTCATAGCAGCAACACCCATATTAACCCACTTGTGTTCTTGATCCGTGGTATATCGTAGCTTCAAAGCATCAAACAAGCAGCGCGCCGGGATGACCGAAATCAGCGTCTCCTGACCATCAATGGCATGTAGGCCGCCGCTTGGATGACACTGACCTGCTTGTCGAAGTTCCGGGCAATGGCTTTGGTTGCAGTTTCCCACGACGTCGCGTCAGGGTTGAAGGCTTCGGGCTCAAGCAATGTGTGGATGTTGACGATTGGATCTGTGTGGATTCCTAGACGGTGAATTATGTGGGATGGGAAATGTCAGGTGACTGCGCGATCTGGTGATTGCGATGAGTCAGCCAGGATGGCTTCACTCTCGTCCTCCGATCTCAATGTCCATCACTCGTCATCATATCCACATCTACCAGCACTCATTCGTGGCTTCCACCTATTCGCAACCATGTAAGCCATGCATGCAGCCGATGCGCTTCTTACCGCGCCGTCCGCCACTACCGACTCCCCACATCCAAGTCTCTCTTAGCCGCGCACTCAGCCGCCGAGCTCTCGCATCCTGTTAATATCGCCCACTCTAGACCTCAGAGTATGATCCCAGCTTCGGAGCTACAGCGAAGAAACCTCGCCGCTCACAATCACGCTGCAAATAATAATTGCCTACACAATACTATGGTCACTCGCCAACGGAGGAAGACAAATAGACTGGCGCAAAGCAATCCTGTGAGGACATAGGACATGTTGGGAGGAGTTACCACGCTCTACTCGCTATGATTTCGTCGCCCTGATACGTGAATCATTTTCCCTAGATTTTACACAATCTTAGACCATGGAATTCTACACCAGCTGCTAGGTGTAAGCAATGCCTTTGGGCGGCTCTATTGTCTTGGAAGCGAGACTACAGGCAGTACCAGGTAAGTGACCTACTTCTTTTCATGCAAGAGGTAGTGCTCATCCTATTCTGCAGCGCACGTGCACCTCCTTTTGACCTTGAATGTATACTATTCGATCGTTTCACGTCCACCGCTTGTACTACAACATTTTGCTCCACCGCCGGCAACGAAGCAACGCCTTCTGCTGTAACTACAACTGGGCGCCTGGGTCAAAGGCATCGGGAGGCGCTTAGGAGAAGGAGGTGGCATACTTTAGTGGGACAGAATTAACGTGAAGTAATTCTCATGGAGACTCGATACCTTAATTTACACAGCGTTCAAACTGCTGATGCGATGTATCAAAACTAGACACTCAATCCCATCTGCTAATCCAGAGGTAACTAGGTAAAAGATTACAAGGAATCCAATTTGAATAGATGCTAAATAATAATCCACTATGTACCTGTGGTCAATGCGTGAGTTGATGGCCTATTCACTACAATACTATTTACTACAGTAGAGTCTCGCTCTGTTGCCAACTTCAAGGCGGGGCAAATTGCAGGGATTCGCGGCAAAGATGCAAAGAATGTGTAGTTAGTTAACGCCTTCTCTATTGCAAAGTTAGTCTAGTGCTCGGAAGCTACAGAGTCCGGACCTATCGTATCTTTTCGTGCTGACAAACCTCTGCTTACTTTCAGCCCCAGCAATATATTGAATGGTGGAGATGATGCAGTTTGCCTTGTTGTAAGCTTCGCCTTGCATGCCCACAAAGACGAATATAACCAATTACAGTCCAGTGGGCGCGCTGAGGTAAGGCTGAACATTCCATGCACGATCGACGTTGATAGCATTCCACCAAGATGCTAGTACAAATTCTCTCCTCTCTCACTAGTATTTGCATTTCAAATCAGATGGTCATGTATACATACAGCCTATTTTGTCAGCATTTGCGAGATTTAGAATCTGAGGCCTCTAGGCATTGATCTTATAAAGCATCTTTATACATTGCTATTCCTCCAGGAACTTGTTTGACGAAACCATCCATTTCAGAGTTCGGAAGAAATCGAGCAACATGACTAAAATTATTGCAATCACAGGAGCGAGTGGAACTCAGGGTGGAGGTGTCGCCAATGTTTTGCTCAAGACACCTGACTGGAAGGTTCGGGCAATCACAAGAAACACCAGCAGTGACAAAGCCAAAGATCTTGCTTCTCGCGGCGCGGAAGTAGTCCAGGCCAACTTCGACGATGAAGAGTCTTTGGTCAAAGCATTCGAAGTGCGTTTACCACGTGCAACACTTTGTTCTAGGTCCATCTGTCTCACACACTCTAACGGGACGTAGGGCGCCCATGCGGTCTTTGCCGTCACCAACTTTTGGGAACATTTATTCACCGGCAAGTCTCAATCCGAAGCCGGAGAACTCGAAGAAGAGCAGGGAATGAAGCTTGCTCGCGCTGCCTCACGTGCCTCTACTGTTGGGCATTATATCTGGTCTACGCTGCAAAGCTCCAAGACTTTGACCACGGGCAAGGTTGAAGTGCCTCACTTGGACTACAAGGCAACCGTCGACGAGCGCATTAAGAAAGAGCTGCCTGAGCTGGCTAAGAAGACAACCTTTTTGTTTTTCGGATACTACCCGAGTAATATGGCCTTCTTCCCCATGTTGAAACCCGTTGAATTTGTAAGATTTTCTTAAGACTCTTTGTTGAGTTGTTGTACCCAGCGTTTACTAACCCCACCCCTTAGCCTGGTGCATATGGGAAATACGTCCAGTTTATGGCCACACCATCTACAGCCACCATTCCTGTCGCTGGTGACATGTCTGTTACACCTGGCATCTGGGTCCGACAGATTCTCGCCAACGCCCCCAAGACCCTCGGTAAATACGCAAGCGTTTCTCCCGAAGTAATGAGTTTTGGAGACATGTTGAAAGTGTACGCTGAAGTGACAGGTCGTCCGACTGTGTACATTGAAGTTGGCAAAAAGCAGTATGAGGAGCTGTGGGGTATTCCCGGTAATGAACTCGTGCGGCAGCTCGAGTTTGGGGAACTTGTTACGGACTGGACGAAGAGCATTAGTGGTGAGTTCTTGACTAAGGAGGATCTGGGTATTTCGGAGCAGGATATTGGAATTAAAGCTGCATTGGAGCGTCTTAAGGCTTTTCTCTGAAGAGATAGTTAAGATGACTTGCTCAAGAATGTATTGCGATTTTTTTGTTATAGCATTTCGTTGAGTTGATTGTAAATAGTATCGAGACTGAGTATATAGAAGTCAGTTCTTGAGTGCTTCATACACCCAAACTCAAAGAATAGTAATTGTTGTCTTTGTGAAGCCCTGGGCCCACCACTCGCTGTTCCCAACTTTCGACCAATCTGGAGCTAGTACGATTGTATCTACCTTTACGCTTCGCAAGCCTATGAAACCCACTCTTTGGTAGATCTCGTTGCCAAGATGCTGCAAGACTAGACCAGCAACGTATTTGCCTGAATTTGATGTGCGTCTAATGCTGAAGGTGTCCATTGTGTTGGCTAGGAATGAGCGTTTCGCTACCTCGAGTATGTGCACCCCCATCTCATATGCGTCTTCCTCCAAATGGTCGGGAAATGTCTCCATTTTGTGGTCTGTTACAGCGTCTCCCGTTGTAGCATCTCTTATCGTTCGTCTGTCAGCTGACCATATGGCTTCCTTGACTTTACCAAGGACCTGCAGCTTCCCCATTGTTACTTCACCAAAAGGCTCCCCTGGCCGTAGTGGCTGAGTCTCCACCTCAATCAATTCGCACGAGATATTTGCATCCACCAGATGCTCTATCCATGGCCACTTGGGGCGTCCGTCAACTGCTGCCCACGACCAACTAGGTGCCCGATATTGAGCTGGCCTTTCAGCAATTTCGCGTGAAGAGAGGCTCCAAAGCAACTGCTCAAAGAACCGTTCACTCCATATACCCGCATAGTATCCACCCCATTTCCCATTGGCCATACTATCAAGCCGCTGGGCTATAGCGGAAATAGCGACCAACTTATCGGACGACACCGACATGTTGCGCTGTGTATATTGCTCCACAATCTCAACCCATGGAAGGCTGGTCAGATCCTTTGGTACCAGTTTGGCTTTTAAGCGGCGACGAGGCACATGAATCACCGTGTCTTCAAGAGAACGAAAGGACGCGAAGCTAGCAGAGTCGAGATTGATGACGCCACCGTCACAGCGCTCCATTTGTGCACAGTACCAGCTTAGTTGTCGATCGCTGTAAGAAAGAATTCGTCTTGAGAGGAGGGATTCTTGGAGTGTCCAAGCACGCGTGGCAAGTGGTTCGACAGAACGTTGGGGCGAGAGTATTAATATCACGTTGCTGAGTCTTCCTGAATCACCATTTCCTTTAGACCAAATGATGGGGATGCGGAACTGTGGAACGGTAGTCCTTGCGGCCAAGAACCCTTCAGTACACGCTGAGGCTTTACTTGCCGCGATCGTAACGTGCGCGCATGCATATATCTTATGCATTTGACTAATCAGCGCAGACTTGTCTTCGACGCTATCTTGAATAATACACATACTGTCTACCCAGAGATAGTCGAGACCAAGCTGACGTGTGACGTGGATCGCGTCCCGTATAGTCTGAGGCAGATCTTCTAGTGCTCGAGAGGCTTTGTCCACATTGCTTTTGACGGTCTTGAATACTTGGTCGCCGCCCCAACAGTAGCTGAGTACGGCATACGGCACCGGTTTCTTAACATCCATTTTCATCAGAAGCGCTTCGTTTTGAGCACATGTTACACGCAGGAGTCTTGGTGGGACAAAGACATCATCCACTTTTGCGCATGCTGGATGTTCTTCAACGCAATGCGCCAGCCATCTTGAAGCCTCTATGACTGAACTTGCCGATGCTGGAGCGAGATTGGGCGGAGGCCAAAAGTCAGCCAGCGTTTCGGCATCCCCTGCATAGACTTCCAGCACTCGTGAGTGAGCAGGGTATTGGAAATGTATGGAGCTAGCCTCTGTAGTCAAATGCTCATACTTGAATGAATATCGGATGAGGTCGTTGGCTTCGCGCTCGCTGGGGGCACTTCGCATGAGGTATTCGAAAAGCTTGCATCCGTCAGCTGCGGCGCGCCGGGCCTGGGCGCATGTGATATCTAGTGTGCCTTGCTCTGTGAATGAATCTCCGTCGCTGATGTTGTGCGAGATGTGAATCGTGGTTGATTGGCAATATTGGCAAGAGTGTGGTACGCATTTATCGTGGTCGTTGATTTCGGTTGTCATGTTGTTGATGTTGATGGTGTATACGCCTTGTGCGGGGAGTCTTAGGCTGCCATAAGTGGTAGGTAAGCTAGCTGTTATCTAGCTGCCTTTTTCTAAGCACTAGACTATCTATTAATATCATTGAGGTGCGGTGTTCAGCTCCATGTCAGATGAGTTGAGATCACGTGAGTAAAGAGACGAGTAGTCTGGTGTTGGATTGGATTGCGGAGCGGCATCTTGATCACAGGTAAGATCTTGGACTAGCGATTGTGCCTCGCTCAGAGACTGCTCACTGACCTGCCCTTGTACGCATTATAGGGCCTTTTGGAATACGTTCAATATCTTGCATCGAGAGGAAACAAGAACAGCCTGATCCGATAGGTTCAAGGATGTCACCGAATGCTCCAGGGAATGCATTCCGCAACGTTAGAGAAGAAAGGATTGTTTTGGTCAAGTGGGATGGACTCTGAACTACGGACTGCTCCCAGCTTCGTACTTGCTTTTAATGTCTACCCCGCACTTGCCCTCCAGCTAAGATGTTACTCTGGGCCTTCAGCTGTTTATTCTTGCTCAGAAACCAAATCGTGTCTACAGTGCTACCAGTTCCTACACAGATATCTCGAATCATTCGTGCTACATGCCAGGGAATAGGCGCAGTTTTGGAACATGGTGACTGGCCTTAAACTAGCAGGTATAGTTCTTGCGGCTTTAGCTCTCCTTATTAGCACCCTAGAACACCGAGATGTTGGCCTCGAACCATTGAGCGCCATAACGTTTCACACAAGCGAGTGAGCCAGAAAGTCTTGGCATAGAAAATCAAAGATGTTATAGCTTATAACTAGTGTAGTTTATACTAATAAAAGCTAAAAACCTATTATTATATAAAAGGATACCTATATTATAATATACTAAAATCTTAGAGTATAAAGCTTAGGGCTTACTAAAATATTTAGCTTTAAATTTTAAAAAGTAGAAATTTAAAAAAAAATAGTTAATAATTAATAACTCTTTAAATCTTTTAGGTATAAATATAAAATTT
>JAQGEP010000331.1:978-38908 GCA_028476805.1 Acrocalymma vagum
CATGGTTTCAATTCAGGATGGGCTCCCAGTGCTTACCAGGCAGAGGATCTTGAGCTTTGTACTCTAACTAGTAATAGTAAGAAAGAACTCATTTACAGTAGGTGTGCTAACGAACCTATCGGAGGTCTCTCTATTGACACAAAGATAACAGAATTTACCGATCAATCCGAAATGAAAGTTGATATCTCGGAAAGAATCTTAGTTCAGCATCTTAATGAAACAACGGAGTGGAGACGATTGTGTTGGAAATCAAAGAGCTGGCAGGTGCGACTTTAATGACGTATACTCCCACTAAATGCGCTAAGTAAACTCAATCTACTTCAGAATATGTGCTGAGAGCCAGGGGCAATAGTTTCAGCCATAACGACTTCTATGGTACTTGCCTTATCTCGCTTTTCTGGATAGGTATAAGCGGTTCGGTGTAAGACAATCTCCCTGTTTGTGCCCACTATACGCAGAGCCAAAGATACTAAGCACAGAATTTCTTTGCTTTAAATCCCTAACGCTATGTCTAAAACGGGTTTAAAAGCATAGTGATCATAATTAAGATTCTCCCCACGTTTCTCTGGCATTGCATGATACCTGTATAGGCTTAAAACCGGCGAGTTCCGTGGCGCGCAATCAATTTGGGAATACTTTCCAAGAGCCGCTGCGACTCCTAGTGGGTGGTTAGCGGGCACTGGCTCCACTCTAACTGTTTCAGCTGAAGTTTAGGACATGGGAAAAGCAACTAGTTGACCAAAATTCACCAGATATACAATTTCCCCGTCTGATTGGTTGCTTGGTTCAACGAACAACGCGTCAAAGGAATTGTTTACGGGCAGGGTGGCTGGCACGTTCTTTCGAGGGCAGGAGGCTCTGGCTGCAATGGGTTGCATAATCGGGCCCTGTAATCCGCTCTGCATAGTTTGTGGTCTTACCCCTTGCTCTTTGGATGGAATTCGCACTAGTGGCAGACCCGCAGCCTTTTAGGTGGTCAGCATCTCTTGACCCATCGCAACTGACGCGCCAACCTCGCGAATGTGGTCTCCACCCCTATTCTTTCTCTATCTACACTACTAACGTATGTCGCTAGTGGGCGATTTAATTTCTGAGACAAGACGACTGCTCCAGAGCCATGAAGATGTCAAAAGCGAGACTACGATACAACCAAACCTTAGCGCATCCCTAGATACTCAGGACCAGAACTTCTTAACATACTGCTCTACGGTCATGGGCTGTACCGAAGGGCAGAGCTCGTTCACGATGGGCTGTACTATGCCTTCTCCCACCTCGTCTCTCGCTTGCATCTCCTCCAACTGGGCCCAGAACTTATTCGGGAAAGTTATTTCTTCTCTCTGTTCTTCATCCACCACTTGTTCATACGACCTATACGTAACCTCCATCGTCTTGCCTCTCACCGTCTCAATTATTTTCACGACATCGTCCAGTCGAATCGTTTCTCCAACCATTCCGAAATCCTCTTTCCAGGATCCTTTAGGCAGCAGGCAGGCCGCAGCGACGAAGCGTCCTACATCCCCGATCTCCATCATCGATATGCGTGGCACTTTGCCCTCTTTCGTCAAGGAAATTGCAGCCTTCATGTTCTTTACGTCCCATATGAATACCCAAGTATCGTTCAATCCATTCAATGCCCCAGCTTCGTCAGGCGCTCCGTATCCGAGGTAGTTCATGAATAAGCCAACGTGAAAACCAGCATATTCGAAATCTGGGTTTCTCTGCTTTGCCTCACGACACGCGTCCATGACTGCAAGCTGCGGCCGAAGAATATCAACATGGTGAGCGGCGAGTGGACCGCAGCCGAACTCTGCTGGTGCGAAACGAGTTACGCCAGCACGAAGTGCGGCATTGAGGAGGTTGATCTGCGAGCTCGCCCATGTCCCGTCTACCGCAAGCAAGATACAGATGACCTTGACTTATCATCAGCTGAAGCTTTACAATGTGAGGAGTGATGTACCGTATGGACACCCTGTAGCGCCGCATACAGCGAGTCCGCCGAATTGTAGTCCACTTTTCGGACTTCAACACCTACTTCCTCAAGCCATTGGGGGGTCTTCGAAGACGCTCTTCCCAGGACAACACCGTGACACGATCAGGATACTGCTTCAAAGCAGTGATTATTGAACGGCCAAGGCCGGCTGACGTCCCGCCTGCAATCGCTACTGTGATCATTTTAGAGAATGAACGAAACTTTCCTCACAAGTGAGATGGTGAATCACTGGTGTTCAGCGTCATGTTTTATCCTCCAAACAAGTTCTCACTCCCTTATAAGCCCCGCTCGAGAACGCGCGATGACCCCGCGGGTAGAGTTGATTTAACAACACCAACAAGACGTCAGCCAAGGACTATCACAACATGGTCAGCTCTCGATGTCATATGAGTGGGCGATATTCACGCGCCTACCCGGCGCATCCTGCGCGAAGTCCGACAGCGCGTTAGTGGGTCGCATTCCTCGTATTCTGCACGCGGGTTCCTTGTTCTGCTTTTAGCCAACCAGCCAATGGGTTTGGGTAACCTGTCGATGTTAAGTGATCATGTTCATTTTTATACACGCTATCATCATGGTGGTTTCTGTTATGTCTTGGTAAAGAGTACACATCTAACGTCACCCCGAGGCTTTCCACAACACACACACACACACAATCACAATCAAACTCATCACAAATCACAACAGTTTCTACGTTTTCGGCTAACTAACATTTTTCAGTCATGAACTTAATATAATTACTTCCTGCTGCTTCTATTCCTGAAGCACCATGCATTTATTTTCGGGAAGAACGTGTTGTTTTGGAAAAGTTATTGGATAATGTTCGCTGGTGCCAGGTCAAGATTCATGTTGACTGACTTTGCTAGCGATGTAGCAAGCTATCACTAATACCATGTAAAATCCTATTTCTATTCTTCCTAGAGTTCATAGTAGGTCTCTATGTATCTTCTCTTATAGCTTTCCACGACCGCTGTGCACATCCATCCGTTGTTGTAGAAACGGGATATAGAGGTCAGAGGAAAAGTGTATCGAAAGTGCGAAACAAACATTCAATTTCACGATCATCCGGCACATATCATGCATGTAAGCTACGATTCGGGATATGCACATCTGAGGTATGGGGTCCCTGTGGAGGATTAGCGGACGCAGATGTATGTGAGGAAACGGCATTTTCTGTCGGCGCCGCAATTTTCAGACGAGGTAAATATCGGTTATGATAGGAATTGGCCTATTTGTCACTGATAAGTCAAGAAGGCAAAGGTCGATGCGTTGGAGAATGCGCTTTTGCACTTCAGAGAAGAATAATAGATAACGTTATATGTCTTTGGAGATTGAAGATGCCGAATCTTTGTGATGAGCCATTCTCTATGGTGAGTGTTTCATTTTCTTTTCCTTGGACTCTCTTATAGTTGAGCAGCCTTTGGACAAATCTGTTGTGGTATATCCGCAATGGCGGCTTCAATACCGGACACAAAAACTTCTCAAAGAATTCTTAATCAATCAGGATGCTCAATCAGTAGCCACGCCAATCTCACTTTGGGTTTGGCATGGTGATCGCTGTTGGGCAGAGGTTGCGTGCATGCTGCGTGTCCGGCAAGCATGACGGTTCGGACCGGCTTGGCAGTTGTGGAATACGAGCTGGTGTTTCTGCAAGATCCACGACAGCCAAAACGGCACAATCCAGGGTGATCAGCAAACTAGTCTCTCCTCGTGAGTGCTTTCCCCTTCCATGATAGCTGTGGCATGCGTGTTGTGCTGCAAAGGACGACACTCACATCACCATGCTTGCCAGGGCCTGGCAAGTTCCGTTAGTTCCTCGTGTTAATATCTTCGACTGGGCTGATTCCTGGCTAATGTGAACAGTGCATACGAAGCAAGATGTTCCATCGACGCGTTATTGTTTCAATGTCTCCTAGTTCGGTTAGCAAATCACAGATTTGGATGTTTGTTGCTGACTCAAGTCGACATGTCTTCTACCACCTATTCCCAATAACAAAAAGTTTTAGCCCCGCGTTGGACTTAACAAATGCCAGGAGATTAGCACTGGCTACTCCCAGGCACCTGCTCGAACTAATGACGCAAGATGAGCATCCATCCCGGTTGCATTGCGACTCGCCATTTTGAATAGGCCTCGGCTTGTAAATTGCATGGCTCTTCGCGGGCCACTGTACCTAGATAGTACTTACCTGCAACACCCTCCTTAAAAATGCATGCAGATCACGCTAGTCGGCGTACGAAGGAGTCGTATCTCCAGGAAAATTCCGAAATCAAACCCCGAGGCTCATCATGGCTGATCAAACGACTTTAGTGGCTTCAACGTGGCATTTGTCAGGAAGACAGGTGACTCGAACCTACCCATAGTACCTATCATCATTCGATGCCCTCTTTTTCCGAAAATGCAAATGACCTTCACGGCTTTTACGAAGAATTCAGTGGCTACAATGTTCTCTCATTATTTTTACTGCATTTGCTACCACCTAACGGGCGTCTTACTGTGCCTATCAAAATTGTTTCACGTGTAAGTAAGGTAGTTACATGTTGCTATGTATGTACTATCAACGGCCCATGTAAACTCTATCCAGCCCGCACGAGCCAAATGCAGGGATGCCCCAATCAAGACAGCTCAGCACGAGAACTGTTTCCGGGGTCCCTGGGGCGTACATACCCCAGAGTGGTAAGTCGTACACCATGGCAGGACTTGGACCACAAGGTGGAACTGGCTCTCTGCCCATTATTGCAGGAGCAAAAGACATATCTAGTCGTGGAAATCTGTTTGGGATTAGTTCAGTCTTGGTTATTTGTCTGGGCTTGCTAAGAGGACTACCCATTTTGTCTTCCTCCTTCACTCCTTCTTTCCCCGACGTATCTTCTTTGTTAGTAGCATCTGCATGCAATGCGATGCCCATCTAGTACTTTCTTATTACCTCTTTTCTCCTACGCTAAAACTTGATTACTAAGGACCAAGCACCCTTGCTCATACATGGATACCCCAAAACAAGACAAAACAAAAAGAAACGCAAACTCCATGTCTACCTTAGGCTTGAAAATCGGTCCTCTGTTTTTATTAAAAGAAAAATTATTGATACTGGAATGGTTGTTTCACATGTCTTGAAAGGAATACCGAATAGCCTCCCGAATGCAACTTTGCCACATGCACCCCAAAACGCACCCCGCAAAGATCACCAGGGTTCCTGCGTGAGGTTCTCCTTTCGCAGTGCTTGCATTTTTCTCAACATCCCGTATATCAATACCGTCTATCACATGTCAGATGGCAAATAGTGATCCTTCCAACGCGCCTTTTGCATGAATTCTTACAAGCGAGCGAGTGTCGTTTGTGAGCTGTGTTCCACAGGTCCACAGTTGCGCATGAAAGCAGCTGCCGTTATCTTTGGTGTCTTTTGTCTCAATGTCGACGTCGAGTGGAATCAAGAGGTCAGCGCAAGCATGCAGACGCTGTCGCCAGCAAAAGGTGCGCTCCTCACAATCGAATATAGAGCCGTTCAGTTCAACTAAACCATAGCATGTAGATGAAATGTTCTGGGGGCCCAGAAGCCTGCACTAGATGCTCAAGAGCTGGTCGCAAATGCGTCTTCGAGCCAACTTCGACATCCTCATCCTCATCCTCATCCTTCCCATCATATCCCTCTGCTTCTCAACATGCAAGCGAATCAACTCAGGGCGGCCTTCAGCGTCGATTGCCTTGTACACCCGCCTTGTCTCTACGTACTCCAATTGAGCAGCATCCACCTGCCAAGAAACGAAGGTTGAATATGGGAGATCCAAATGATACCGCAGGCACTTCTCAGCAACTCAACCACCCGCTCTCCCCTCTCAGCCCCGAAACACCCTACTCAGCTGTCCAGAGTCTGGAATCTCCGGCCCCAGAAAAGCGGAAATTACCCACAGAAACTTATGGCGTCGCTTCCAATCACGACCAAGATGACCAGTCTGTTTTTGCCTGGCTTTGTGAAGCTGGCGTCCAAATTTATGAAGCTGAACAAATGTTCCATCAATTTGGACTTCGGGTGGCCCCCTTCATTCCTCCACTCTATGATGTTGATTTCTCCAAGCTTCCTTCAAGTCCTGTATTTGCGCTCGCAACTCTTCATACCATAGCTCGCTATCTACCCGACTCGTCAACACTTCGCTCTACTCTTTGGGCCTTGTTACGAAAATGTCTTCAGGATATGACTTTCGATTTACCAGACCGTAAATCCCCAAGATCCATTGAAACAATGCATGGTCTCGTCACCCTATACTCCTACGCCGAAGCTTCCGGACCCAGTACGCACGGCTCAAATGAAAGCTATGGGCCTGACATGTTGAGTATACGGGCAATAACCGAAGGCTATGCACTCAGAATGGGGATTGGTGGACTCAATGAAGTCAAGGTGCAGGATTCTCATTCCAGCATTATGTTACTTTGGCTTTACACCATGGGGCACCAGTAAGACTTGAAGCACCAGATCTGCTACTTGCAAGCTAAAACTATACACCTACAGCTATTCAGTGGTACACGGTTGCGCAAGGACAATGCCTGCCAATCCAGAGATTCTCCGAGCCAAATCTTTCTTGGAGCAAACCGAGCCTCACCCTCGCCTCAAAGCAATGATTGGAGAGGCTGAGTTGTGCATTATTTGGGAAAGACTACGCTCTGGAGGAACCGATTCATCGAAGAAGCTAGATGACGAGCTTGACTCTTGGACCGAACAATGGGCTCCGTTTTTAAGCCAAGGTATGTCACATTTGTGCAGAGCCCTTCCAAACTTACTGCTAAGGCTGACCTATGTATTAGTCGACGGACGACAACTTCTTTTCCACGCTCAGTTTGCGCGCTTTCAGCTATCTACCTCACTTGTACATGTCGATCTCTATTCCAGCTCCTATGCTGCTTCCGCTCAAGTCAGTGCTGCCCGAGCATTCATCCATATCATCACTAGCATATCGCCTATTTCAAAAGATAGATTGCGATACATGTGCGACTTCGGTTTCGTAATGATAGTCTATGCATGTGTCTTCATCCTGCGCGCAGCCAAGACCGACGCATTCAGCGACCAAAAGTCCGAGTTGATCAAAGATGTGGAAGACGTAGCATTCCTGCTACAATCTTTCAGCACAAGCAAGACCATCCGCCCTGCTATATACGGCTTCAAACTTTCCAAGCTGTGTACGGAGGGAAGAAATGGACACAGAAGGGCCGAATGCATATCACCTGACGCGCCGCCCACTGTCCAGGGATATTCCTTCCCAAGCGACATGAACTCGGCGCCAAACACTAATCCAGCCTTCGACGCCAATTTGCTTTCTCCATGTTCCATTCCTGGATTCAGCATCGAATCACCTTCGGCTCAAATATCTGCGGATGGGGCTACCGGGACAGGGATGAATGAGAACGTCGTGAATCTGGATGCTATTCACCCGGAAACTGTTCGTACTATGGCGGATCTCTGGGGGTTTGATCCAAACATGTTCATGTTTGGAGATATGGGAATAGAAACTATTCCTTCTTTGGACAACTACTGAGTTAAATATTAATACAAGCACCAAGGTTAATTTTTATTGATAGAGCAATGAATGGTAGGGATAGCCCATTTAATACATTGGATATTTTGCGACATTGAGCCAAGTACCAGTTGACTAGTTGGACCCACAAACCGTTGCTCAACTTCACATACCTGGTAATTGGGCAAGTCTTGCTGTAAACATGTCATAGGAATGCTAGTTTACCAATATTCCCGCTCACGAAGATGGGCAAATTTCGCTGTGCATACATGACATAATGCACATAGTCCTTGGTGGCATTGGATTTGCTCAAATAGGAGAGACACCATCAAAGTACATACCCAACTTGTAATGTACCTGCAGATCAATGCCCATTTAGGCCAGTTCGAACTTCCCGGTAGTCTGCAAAACCCGGACCGAACCCCGGGCCGGGCCATGACAGCTGAAAAGCCAAGTCCTCCTACTTATTGGACGATTAATGACATGATTTCATCGACATGTGTTCAATGTGTAGAAAAATATTTGTAGTACATTAAAGAGGTACTTCCACATGCTGGAACATTTCTGAAACTATCGCGGCCAGGGGGACTCAGTGTTTTGCGCAACATAATCTGTACATATTGTGTGCTACAACACGTGAAACTCAACAATGAAGAAAACAAATTCTCTGATCTGGCAGGCGTCCCTTCTTCTCAGATGGTCTCAGAATGCAATAGCTTCTGGTATAATTACCAACGACGACTATTTCTACGGACAGTCACCACCCGTCTACCCGTCACGTAAGTATCCCACTCTGGCGTCCGCAAAATGGAGACGAACATGAAGTTGCCTACCTCAGATCATTTAATTAAACATTCAGCAGCTGAGATTACTGGCCTTGGAACATGGAAGGATGCCGTTTCGAAAGCAAAGCAACTAGTCAGCCAGATGACTCTTGAGGAGAAGGTCAATCTGACTGCTGGCGTTCAGCCAGAAAATGGATGTGCAGGAGTAGTTGCGCCTGTAGAGCGAGTTGGGTTTCCAGGGTTGTGTCTCCATGATGCAGGACATGGCGTGCACCACACCGACTTTGTGAGCTCATGGCCCAGTAACATACATGTGGGAGCTTCGTATGGTCTTCCCCATCTTCTGAGTGGTAACATTACTAATTACGATGTAGGTGGAATCGAAATCTTGCACGGCAAAGAGCAGAGGCGATGGGTGGACAGTTCAAGCGGAAGGGAGTGAACGTTATGCTTGGACCAGCCATTGGCCCGCTGGGTCGAGTAGTGACTGGAGGCAGGAACTGGGAAGGTATGAAACACCAGTGGTCCTGATCATCCACAGGCGAAATTTCTACTACCGGTCTCAATGTTTGACATTTGGTTTAGGTTTCTCTATCGATCCATACCTAAGCGGAGAACTCGTGTATGAGACAGTGTCGGGCGTTGAGAGTAATGGCGTCACAACATGTACTAAGGTATATTCCTCTTCATTCCTGGGTAGTCCCATGCGACCGAGTTAATTTGATTAGCATTTCATCGGGAACGAACAAGAGTTGTATCGAAACCCATCCACTCTCAGCGCCGCGGTTTCTTCAAACATTGATGATGCCACAATGCACGAACTTTATCTGTGGTCAGTGTTGCATTTGTGTACATTTGAATTTCGATCTATTAATATTAAATCTCAAGGCCGTTTTACAACGCCGTTCGGGCTGGGGCAGGCAGCGTCATGTGTTCTTATCAGAGGTTGAACAACTCATACTCTTGCCAGAACAGCAAATCCCTTAATGGGCTTTTGAAAGAAGAGCTTGGTTTTCAAGGTTTCGTCGTGACAGATTGGGGCGCACTACATGCAGGGTATGATGCTGCAGCTGCTGGACTGGACATGGCGATGCCGGTACCAGATAAATACTGGGGCGCAGAACTTGTCAATTCTGTTCAAAACGGATCACTCCCTGAGCAAAGGATCGATGACATGGCAATCAGGTAAGGATCTCTCTTCACTCTGAGGTGTGTTCCGAATGCTAAAACAAAATTTCAGAATTCTGGCTAGTTGGTATCGAATGGACCAGAACGAACAGATCACTGAGCCAGGCCATGGACTGGCTATCAACCTTGCCCTTTCTCACACGATTGTGGATGCTCGAAAACCAGAAGACAAACAGATACTCTTCCAAGGCGCCGCAGAAGGACATGTGCTTGTGAAGAACGTTAACAACATCCTTCCTCTCAAGAAACCTAAGCTTTTATCTATTCTAGGCTACTCTGCAACAGCGCCTCCGGTTAACATGGTCGGAGATGGTAAGCCAGCCGCTTGGAATGTAGGCTTTCAGGCCACGTCTGGTACAAGCTTCCTCCAGGCCATCATTGATCTCACCCAGGGTATTCAACGTCCCGTTCCAGGAATAGCTGCAAATAGTACTCTCCTGTCAGGGGCTGGATCAGGTGCAACATCCCAGACGAACTTCTTCGCGCCCTTTGATGCCCTCAAGATCCAAGCCGACAAAGACGACACACAGGTATTCTGGGACTTCGTAAGCCCTAACCCTGCGGTCGTTGGCGTGAGTGATGCATGCTTGGTCTTTGGAAACGCCTTTGCAACGGAAGCAATAGACCGTCCGGGCTTGCGAGATAACTATACCGACACACTCATACTCAACGTTGCACAAAAATGCCCACGAACCATCGTTATCTTGCACAACGCAGGCGTCCGCCTTGCTGATCCCTGGATCGACCATCCCAACATTACGGCAGTCATATACGCACATCTTGCCGGCCAGGAAGTGGGCCGCGCTCTTGTGTCTCTACTTTACGGGGACATCAACTTCTCTGGCAAGCTCCCTTACACTGTTGCCAGAAACGAAACGGACTATGGAGCTTTACTCTACCCAGACAAGATACAGCCAGGTCAATACGAGAAATTTCCTCAAAGCAACTTCTCAGAAGGCGTCTATGTGGACTATCGGCATTTTGATCGTCAGGGCATTGAGCCCCGTTTTGAGTTTGGGTTTGGACTCAGTTACACTACATTCAACTACAGCAATCTGGAGATACGAAAGGTGGTGAACAATGCGTCTCCAGAGTTCCCTGTTGGTCCTGTGGGCGAGGGTGGTCAAATAGACCTCTGGGATGATGTCGCTATTGTCTCAGCAACTGTGGCCAATACGGGAAGCGTGGGCGGTGCTGAGGTTGCACAACTGTACATTGGAATACCTGGCGCGCCCGTTAAGCAGCTACGTGGGTTTGAGAAGCCTAAGATCGAAGCAGGATGTAATGTGACAGTCGAGTTTCACCTGAACAGAAGGGATCTGAGCATTTGGAACGTGGAGAGGCAGAGTTGGCAATTGCAGCATGGCTTGTATAACATATTCGTGGGCGCAAGTAGTCGCCAGCTGCATTTGACAGGTACATTAGAAATATAGATATAGGTGTGAAGACTCGCGTTGAGGCTTCAAGATATCACTGAAAATAAGTCTCCTTTTCCACAGTGTGAACTTGGTGCACGTCTGCTCGCCAATGTAACCCTACCCGTTTATATGCACCGCTGCAGTTAGTGTGTCACTCGCATTTTCATATGTTTCCAACATTTGAACATGGGGATTGGAACAGCTTGCCGTCAGCGTCAAGACATCTCCGAATCAACATGGATCGGCATCAGCGTTTCTGCATAGTCCTGTATCTCTTCATTATCACAAACCTCCTTAGGTTCTAAGCTTGTAGTCGCTTCCGCTACGTTGGAGGGATGCGCATCTTCTAAAGTAGTGAAGGTAGCAAAAATATCTCGTTCACTGGGTTGTTCGGTGGGCAGCTGAGGATCAGGGTTTGCAAGAGACGGGCTAGCGACCAATACATTTCCTACAGTGGGTCCTGCTCTCCTTCAAGCCCATACAAAACGCCATTAATACCTTATATTCCTTCATTTAACATTTCTCTTCGATTTCTCGTGGGTTAGTAATGTTGTTAGTAGACTGCTTGAGTGCTTTTCTCCAAGTGTTCAGTGTCCTATCTTCGGCAACCGAAGCGGTGTCTGCTTTCTGTGGCACGAGGTGATATGTTGGTGAGTCGGGTTGGGCGTTAGTTAGGTGGGTAGTTAGGTGTCCTGGACCCCAAGGAACATTGTGCTGTAAATATATTGGGCTAGAGAAGTGAGATAAGAGGAGACCAAGTGGAGGATGAGCACTGAGAGGACAGTGGATTACGGACGATTAGAATCACGGAGCTTGGGAGAGAATAGCAACAGCAAAAAGCCACCCGGGGGTCCAACTTTTGATAGACATAAAGCCCCTGGACTTGGAAAATTTGATTCAGAAAGTGTCAGCGTTGAGATGTCTGAGGCAGAAAAGGATAAGTCCTGTACAAAACCCCGTCTTCCCAGCCAGCGGTCCGCTTTTATGGGCCAGGAGGTCAATTTTTAACCTATTTCATCTTCCCGACAAGTGATTATTGCGACACCTGCGATAAATATGAAGAGAGCACCCCCCCTCCGAGTATACTTACGCGTTGGTCCGCCTTGGAAACCTTACCCACTGCTTCTTTCATTTTTCCTCAACAACTTCGACTAAATCAAGATCGCGGCAGGCTCCTCGACCCATTAGCAAACCGATTAACCGCTAGTCCGCTAATAGTCGCCTCGGCGAGATGCCGTGTGGCCTTCCTATCTGGATCCTTATGGACATACTCCAGCTTCTCACTCGGACTAAGCACACGCAGCCAGTATCATTACGAGTCTTAGTGACAAGCAGGCCAGAGCTCCACATTCGTCTTGGCTTCCAAGAGATGCCAGACGGAACTTATCAAGACCTCGTCCTTCATCAAGTCGCAAAGAACACCATTGAACACGACATACGTCTCTTCTACGAGCACGAGCTTAATATAATACGCCAAGCGCGCATGCTGTCACTGGACTGGCCGACAGCCGACCAGATCCAGGCTCTAGTCGACCTAGCTGTGCCACTATTCATCTTTGCTGCCACTGTGTGCCGATACATCGGTACAAAGGGAGGTGACCCCGCAGGATACCTGAGGAAGGTGCTAGGATATCAAAAGTCGACCTTTTCACAGCTTGATCGAACGTATCTTACTATTCTAGAGCAGCTGCTTGGCGAGCAGGAAGAGGATGAGAAGGAAGCATGGCTGCAGACATTTCGAAAAGTTGTAGGTAGTATTGTTGTGCTAGAGAGCCCGCTCTCTATTAGCTCACTTACACAACTGCTGCAAGTCCCGCAGAGAGAGATTGCGTGTCGACTAGACAGCTTACACTCTGTTCTAAGCATACCTGACAACGATGATATGCCTGTACGCCTCCTCCACCTGTCCTTTCGCGAATTCCTTCTTAATCCATCTAAAAGGATGAGCCCGTTCTGGGTGGATAAAAGAGCGAGACACGAGGAGCTAGCATCCCATTGCCTCGAGCTAATGTCCGGCCCAGCCGGCTTGCGACAGAACATGTGCGGCTTACAGCCTGGGACTTTAAGAACTCAGGTTGACGAAGAAAAGATCACAAGTTATCTATTACCCGAGTAGAGCGTGTGTGTAAAGGTGCGGTCCATAGAGCTGCCGAAAACGAGACCAAAGAATCAATTAATCAGGGATATGAGTGTGTGTTAATGGATGATGGGATTTGATCTTAACTGGTTTCGTGGTAAGACTAGCGAGGTCACGAGAGTATCCTATCTGGGGTAAACCCATCAAGAGGCTGAGGCTTACAGTACATCCGAAACTGACCGATTTGACTATCAACTGTAGGCCAATCCACTACTATTTGAACGATTGAAAGCCATGCGAAACCGAAGAGAGCTCTCCCACAAACGCACCCTTCAAACTATCCTCAAGCGACGTGAAGTTATCCTTCCCCATCTGCTTTAGCAACCACAGCGCTCTGGTTCTCGCAGTGCAAGTACTGATGTCGCGACCGAGTCCAGGGAAATCTTCTATGAACTTCTTGTCTGGATGCAACTTCCTAAATATGCCAAGACACATGTTCCAGTTGTAGTCCTGCGCCACGCCAATGATGCGTTCGAGCTTGACCTCTGGATGGATCAAAGTCCCAAGATGGAGCTTCGCACAGTCGACAATGTCGATGAACTTCTCTGGTCGCGAGTTATTTTCAGCGGTCCAATACAGTGAACATGTGTAGAGACTTACGAGGTAGAATATATTGGACAAAACTTATATCCCCGTCGAAAAGTTGCTTCGACCACCCGCCCGAGCTCTGCCACTCTCCCGTGACACTCTTGCCAAGGTTGACAGCCGGGAGCACGGTGTTGAACACGAAGTGCGGCTTGTTCTCCTGCACCCACTTCCACGCCTCCTGCTCGCTACGAGCTTTCGCCGCAGCATAGTACTCGAAGGCTTTGTGGGGACCAAACGGAGGCTCATATGCAGATTTGATATGCTCTTCGTTGAACGACTCAGCACCCCATTCGTAATCCAAGTTTGACTTCCACGGGACTGCGGCCATCGTCGAGGAGGTCAGAACGAAGCGCTTGATCATGGGCTCCTTAACTGCGGACTTGAGAGCGTCGACTGTCTGCTTAGTCGTGTTGCCAATGTATGGTTCCGGATCGCTTCCTAAATTGCTGTCTATGGCAATGTGGAGGAATCCAGAAACGCCTTGATCGCATCAGCAATAACTAGCGGCACATTTGCGGCTAATCCTTTGACCTACCATTTACGGCGTCATCTAATGCACCGTCCGTATTGATGTCCTCGACCTTGACCAGTTCAAATTTGCTTGGGCCATACTTCCTATCAAAGATGTCTTGCATGGTTTTCGCTTTATCGGGGCTCCTGACTGTACCGCGAACTTTGTAGCCGGCTGCGAGAGCTTGGTCTGCCACCATGCTTGCAATGTAGCCATTGACACCTGTGATGAGAACAGTCTCACCTGGGTGAATGGCGGGAGGATATTTCAAGCCGGACATGGTTGTGACCTAAAGAAATACCGGTGGGTTTCGAACAAGTGAGAAATTATATAAATTGAAGAATAAGGTGGTAAGTGTATCTTGCATTTGGTAGCCCATTGTGCGATTCGCACAGATAGCTGGTGCTCATTGACAATAGGGTTAGACAAATGCCGAGGTGGACTAATTTAGGCTGGTGAGACCATTGCCGAATAATCCATAGGGATTAAAATGTGCAGTGCGATTCGCTCCTGTTACCTTAGGCCCAGCTAGCGAATCTATCTGCATCTATCTACCAAGGCCTCAAGTATAGATGTAGACTACTGTGATGTCCAACTAACAACATCCAACCAAAAGATAATGTTCAGGTTGACGCGACCTCGGCAGGGCTCAGCGGGACTCAGAGTTAGATTACGATTTGCCGCGAATAGAAGTATAATAAATATGGCCAAGTGTCCGTTCTTCCTTATTAAATTACTGTTTCAAATTACTTCTGGTACCATTCGATTTCAGACTTTTATCCCGGGAAATCTAGGTATGGAACTGGGTCAATTCCGCCTTTTTCAGATCGCGCTTAACACTTCCGATATGGCTATGTCGTTGCGGTTCTACTCTGAAGTATTCGGATTCAAGAACGCGGGCGGGCAGGCTGTCTGGGGCGAAGGACGACGATTACAGAACCTCGACCCGTCCACTCAAGCGTTGGTCTGGTGGATGGTCGGGCGGCAGCAGCGCATGCAGCTTGAGATCTTCCACCATTCGGGGCCTGATGGTGATGCCCAACCGGACGACTGGCGGCCCGTAGATCATGGCTGGGTGCGCATCGGTGTCGTTGTAACCGATTTTGATTGCTGTTTAAGCAAGGTAAGGAGCCGCTCCCTACCACTTCTCGGAAGCATTGTGGAGCGGGACGGATCGCGACGCTGCGCCATCCGTGATCCTTATGCGGGCATCATCGTGGAGATAATCGAGGACGGCAGTACGATTCCAGCTGCAACACGCGAGAGGCACAACGATGCCGATCCTGCTGTTCTTTATGCCACAAGCTCGGTTTCTGACCTAAGCAAGGCCAGGCATTTTTATGAGAAGATTATGAACATGAAAACAACGCCGCTCTCGCGATTGCACATGGACACGGACGAGGCCATCTGGGGCCTGGCCGGGGCTACGCGTGACGGTTTCCTGGTCGAAGCGGGACCCGAGTTCCTCGAAGTGGTCTGCTACTCTGATCCCGTGGGACTGCGGAAGCGGCCTGGTTGGAAGCTCTCAGACCGAGGTATCATGAATATCGGCATGTTTACTCGTGAGCCTCGCTCGGTACAGGAAGTCATCAGACGGCTCGACACCCAGTTTGGTGAACTACCCCCATTTAGCATAATTGGGGAAGGTGTACATGGGACCTATATACTCGAGGCCGAACTCGAACTCGAACTCTTTTCTTGTCGGCCTAGTCTAGAGCCATTTCTCGGCTTTACCCCACAAGCACCATTCTTTGGCGAGTCAGGGGAGAAGAATCTTCTAAAGCTGGTACAGAACAAACGAGATAACATAGCAAAATAATGTCGTGAATTCCCTTCACTCGCAACTGGAGTCTGCTGTGCGAGACAGGAGATAGATCTCTACGGCAATAGGGGATTATGTATAGGCTAACACCTTGTTGTTCGGAGTTAGTGTCTACAAGAAATAAAAATTCGGCTTAAAAAGTCTTTATGCATGCCCTATATTATATAATACCCTACTACTTCCTACTTAAAACCCTAATAAAATATATAAAAATCTAACTAAGGGCGGAAGGAATTGCTCCGTATAGGCCTAGAATTTACGAGCTGTAGCATTAGTACCTTATCCACCAAGTTATCAACTACTACTCCACCGTACCTCATACAGGATGTGAATCTTTTGAGCTATCTTGTTGGAACAGTTTGCATATTGTCGATTCTGGATTTTGGCCTCTCGGTCCGTCACCACCTTATCTCAACGCCTTTATTGTTGGTAATCCAGCCTCTTATCCAATACTCCCGACTATCGCAACGATATCACACATAAACGCTTACCAATACGAAACTGTAGATCAAGGACTGCTGTTAAGGAAAGTTCCAATACCCGAGCCCGGTCCCGGTTATATCCGACTCGCTGTCAAAGCAGCCGGATTGTGCCACTCTGATGTCGGGATCCTCTGCGGAATTGGCGAGGCCTGGATCAAAAAGAAACCCGTCACTCTAGGTCATGAAATTGCTGGTGCCGTCGACAAGCTTGGTACTGGGGTAACAATACCTCCAGTCGGTGCCAGGGTGGCCGTCGGCGCAATCTGTCATCCAGCTGACCTGATGCGGTGGGAAGAAACCCTGGGCCTAGGCGTCGACAGTGGCTATGCGAATATGCCATCGCGCCTGTTCAGAATCTGGTGGTAATTCCGGAGAACGTACCTTTTAGCCATGCCGACGTTGCAACAGATTCCATTGCCACGGCTTATCACGCGGTGATGGCGGAAGCCAAGGTCGAGCCCGGTCGGGCGGTCGTCATCGTCGGCCTCGAGGGACTAGGTTTGAATGCTGTCAGGATCGCATCACTCGCGGGCGCCAACGTGATTGGTGCTGATATCAACACTTCCAAATTTACCCATGCTATCCGTCTCGGAGCGACTAGATGTTGTCAAAATCTCGACGAGCTGAGCGGTGTGGTAATCGATATAGTGATTGATCTCGCCGGCACAAAGACTACGGTCAGGAACTCCATCAAGTCTGTCAAGAAGTGTGGTAGGGTGGTCCTCGTGAGTTTATGAGAGGCCGAGGTGTCCTTCAATTCATCCGACTTGGCGACTCGGGGTATTGAGCTAAAGGGATTGCTGGGAAACAATCCGGATGAAATTGAGGCGGTGTTGAAATTAATCTCTAAGGGTAAGATCGAGCCGATAGTAACAGAAGTTCCTTTTTCAGGAGTGGCAGAAGGACTTGAAAGACTTGCCCAAGGCGAAGTACAGGGGCGTTTATACACGAGGCCAGGGTAGCATGAATATTATTCTCATTCACATAGATATCATGAGTGAGCTGTGCACTTGTTGTGCTGTTGATGCATCAGGTGGAAGATAACGCGGGAGATGGCTGCGGTCCTTTTTGGCATGCTCCTCATAATTCATAAGTGGGAGCATAGACTGGAGCATCGCCCTAAACTTGTGGTCTTTGAGAATGGTGTCGATGCTTGGTGGGATGCCTGCGTACGGCATGATGTCGTCGTACGTGTCGGGAAATGCTTCGAAGAATTCGAGGTCCATGGTCCATGTGTTGATGTCCCGAAACGTATTCTCGTAGAGACCCGAAAATTGGTAAAGACCGGTTTCGTCTAGGCGGTAGATGTCGCCCAACTCATATGGCCAGTGAAGCCGGAACGATAGGGCAAAAAGTTTCCAAAATTTGTTGTTCAATAGCCGTAAGTCGGCAAAGGTGAAACGTTCTCGAAGTCCTGGCCTGCGATGTGTCAACTCTTCGATTCAAGATAGTCTGTCGGTTGTAATGGCTTCCGTGACAATCGGACATAGACAGTTCATCTACGCGACTTCGGACATTTGCAAGAAACCAGTTGGATATACGAACGATATAGCTCTAACAGGGGGGGGGTTGACCGGATCTTACCACGCAAAATAGTCGACTACAGTCGAGTGTGGAAATTGTACCTGAGATGGTCTATTCGACGATCAACTCCGAACAAAATCTCAACATGATGTTTCCATGAACCCACCTTGGTCGGTACCAGGGAGGAAGATCATTCCAGGTCCAATGACCAATGAAAAACTACAGGAGAGTTAGGGTGGAGATCTGAGGCAGCGGCTTTCGACAACCCTTACCAGCAACATGAAGTGGACGGCGCGGAGCATGGAGAGTCTCGTTGTGACTTCGCTAAGGAGAAAAAGGCCTTCGTCAATGTTGCGAAGAACGTCCCACAGAGGACAGTGACACGCTTGAGGCTGTAGACTATCCCAACCTCGAAGGACCCCTCGGATCAGGACATCCTGATTGAGCCTGTCGTCCTGACAAACCAGGCCACGATCGATATTGTAAATGCTTTCAAAGGCGGCACTGAATCGTTCCGAGAGAGAGGTACTTGTTTCGTTGCCGAACTCGTACTTGATGTGTTCGCCCGGCGTTAGGCGTACTTGGTCTGGTGAAGAACCAGCCGGTATATACTGTGACGGCGCCACCGTGCATGACGCTTTACCAAAAAGACTGCCTTGCTCTGGAAGTAGCTGCACTGGAAGAGCTGTATCCGCAATTGACCGCGAAGGGGTATCAGACGGTGCAAGTAGGTCGTCTCGCAAGGGTTCGCCCGCGTCTTGATTAATCCAGGCGCGGAGTGACCGCTGAGACGGGGACATTATCTCGTGAGTCCTGGCATTGTCGCAGGCTATCACGGCCGAAGAGTCAGTGCAACCCATCGCACTCATGACGCTCTTGAGAGAGCTTCTCATATGGGCCAATTCTGCATGGAGCATCTTTGCGGAAAACTCGGACGCTTCCTTCTTGCGGCGTTTCGTGATCCGGTCCCGCTCCCTCTTGCGTTCGCGTTGCGACTGCGTCAGACTTCGACCAGAAGACCAGTTCGACATTGCAAAAATTTTGGTTGGAATGTGTGTAGAGAGGAGTGCCGAAGGATCCGCTAAGATGAGGATGGAAGAGGAGCAGAGTTGAAGGTCGAAAAGCCTCGGCCTGCGGCTAGCCCGGAACCCGTCCCCCAGGAAGAATCCCCGCATTGTTTTCCTGCTTGGGTGAAACGCTGTGGCTGGTCCAGCCGTGACTCTGCTGGCGTCTAACTGCAAATAACATGGACGTGGACTGGAGTATTGAGTCCTTACTGTCACGGGACAACGCGCCCGCACACGTGATGACGCGATAACTCACACGCGGCCAGGTATTTGACGCGTCGTCAGTCTTGCAGACACCTTTTTCTCTTCTTCGTGCTGCGTCTTGTACTTAGTTTTAGATATTAGCATTAGAATTAACGCTCCTGATGCTCATTCCTTATCTAAGCATCACTGCTTGACTTGAGGTCGCATGTGAACCCTCACACTTACAGTACTGTGGTACTGTACTATGTGTAACGGCTCGTACAAAACGCAGGGAATCCTGCTTTGTAGACAGCTCTATTCCTAAGAGACCAAACTGGAGAGAAGAAGAGGAGGTAGAACGGGCGAGGGCTGGGAAAATCCGCTCAGGACAAAGTTCCGTGCAATTGTGGTCTGCCATCGCCGCGGTCACACCCGTGCCCGAGGCTCTTCCCCGCTTCTGTAGTTGCTTTCACCAATCGCAGTTATGCTGTGCGATTCGCACATTCGCTCCGCCCTTGACTATGCAAAATCTGCCCACGAACCTTTCTGTAAGTGCCTCCGCTAGGACGCCTGTATTATTAACGACAATATCGAGATGGCCGTAGGCAGAGTTGGCAACAATCAAGTAACTTGCAAGTTAAAACCATTCTCTGCATGCCAAGACCAATTCAATCAAGGCAAGTTGTACTATAGCAAAAAGCTAATCAAGTCAAGTTGAGAACGAATTTCTGCTTGACTTGATTGGATACTTGATTCATTTTAGTGAGGTTTTTGGGCTCGCAGTAGCAGTGATCTCACGATAGTTTTCTGGTGTTGAGTTTCGGTTAGTCAGCTCCGGCAACAACCCCAGCTACCTCAACTTCGCGTACTTCGACGCGTAAACAGCCCAACTTACTGTCTACTTTCCTGCCTCTCGCCGCTATTATGCCCCCTAGAGGCGCCAAACGCGCCGCTAATACCGCCGACAGCACCGCAAAACAGCCCACAAAGCGCGCTAAAGCCACCGCTCGAGGCACTGAGAGCCAGCCGATCGAGCTCGACGATACGCAGCGCACCTCACTGCGCAGTGCCTTGACAGAATCAAAGTCGTGGGAGAGCCAGCTGCGCGATACCTAGCCTGAGGAGGTAATTGCTCCCGCAGTTCAATGTGTTTGGTCATGGAACAACAACTTCAGTTTTGAGCGCGTGGAGGCGGAGTTGACCGATCACTATATTGAGAAGGAGTACAGCGTTTCGAACTGGTATCAACCGACTGCCTAAATTGTATAATAGATCCTCCACCGAATCAAGTTTTAATCAAGTATCCAAGTCAAGTTGGCCTCCTAGCGCTATCAAATCAATCAAGTCAAGTATAACGTCAAACTCCGCCCAATCAAGGCAAGTTACGAACACAAACTTGATTGATTTGATTGTTGACAACTCTGGCCGTAGGTGGACATTATTTGGCCCGATTAGCTCTTCTACCGCGGTGGTAGAACTGGTATCGCATGTAACAAAGATGGATCGTGGTCGGCCATCCTCACGAGGAGCGATTCAGGAAGACATGCAGTCACAAAGCCATCGCCTCTATAAGCCCACACCGATGGCAACGCCGAGCCGCCCAAAAATCCTCCGCTGCACGCCCTAATGCAGAGCGATTCGCTCACCCCGCAGTGTTTCCCCAGGAGAATCTGAGCCGTAGCCTCTGGAGGTATCCCTCCCTGGAAACGCATGACGTGATTGGTTAAATAGCCTTGCATTTCTGTCAATACCCAGCAATCGGATTCGTCTCTAATTCTCTTCGTTATATGGCCCCGTCGAACCTCAAGACTGAACATTCGAATCAAATTCCCACGGCATAGGAGGAGATCTGATCTCAAGTGGTACATACTCAAGCCCTCCATTATGGCTATCATCACAGACTACGACGCACTGGTTGTAGGTGCAGGCTTAGGTGGAATTTACCAGAGTTACACCTTAAACAAACTAGGCTTCAAAGTCAAAGTTATTGATGAGGCTGGTGATGTAGGAGGCACTTGGTACTGGAATCGATATCCGGGTGCGATGAGCGACACGGAAAGCTATTTGTATCGGTACACCTGGGACAAACAAGACCTCTTGGAGTACCCATGGTCGCATCATTATGTCAAGCAGCCTGAGATCCTCTCTTATATTGGTCACGTCGTCCAGCGCCACAATCTGCGGAGGCTGATGCAATTCAACACAACCCTTTGTTCAGCTTCCTGGGATAGTGCTAGTGCTACCTGGGTATGCGAGTGCTCTAGGAACGACATTGGAGAGCTGCAGACTCTTCGCGTCCGGTACTTGGTGACCGCACTCGGTCTCCTGTCCAAGCAGAATTTCCCGGACATCGAGGGTCTGGACTCGTTCCAAGGACAGATGGCTCACACTGGGGCATGGAAACCAGACATTGTCACGAGTAGTAAACGGGTGGGAGTTATAGGCTCGGGCTCCACGGGAGTCCAAGTCATAACCGACCTAGGCGCTAAAGCGAAACAATTGATCAGCTTTCAACGCAGCCCACAGTACTCCGTTCCCAGTGGGGACAAGCCAGTCGAGCCAGGCTATCGAGAAGCGATCAATGCGAACTATGAGACCATTGTGGAGGACAACAAACAAAGCATTTGTGGCTTCGGCTTGAGAGAGTCAACCCGCTCGTTTAATAGCTTTATGCCGGAAGAACGAGAGCAAATATTTGAGGACTTATGGAGGAAGGGCAATGG
This sequence comes from Acrocalymma vagum, assembly GCA_028476805.1. Classification (NCBI taxonomy): domain Eukaryota; kingdom Fungi; phylum Ascomycota; class Dothideomycetes; order Pleosporales; family Acrocalymmaceae; genus Acrocalymma; species Acrocalymma vagum. The sequence continues at coordinate 22,896 of JAQGEP010000331.1, forward strand.
ATTTCGCTTCATGTTCGAGGGCTTTAACGACCTGACATTTAATCGGGAAGCGAATGAAGCCGCCTGCGACTTTATCAAGCGTAAAATCGCCCAGATCGTCAAAGACCCCGAAAAAGCACGGAAACTGATGCCGCGGGAAATATACGCTCGACGACCACTATGTGATGGGGGATTCTACGAGCAATTCAATCGGCATAATGTCGATGTGGTGAGCTTAAAAGAAACTCCCATCGTCAAGATCACGCCAAAGGGCATCTTGACGGCCGACGGCACAGAGCATGAGCTCGATGTCATCATCTTTGCGACTGGATTTGACGCTGTTGACGGCAACTATACCAGAGTTGCCATCAAGGGGGTCAACGATATCACTCTGAAGGAGCAATGGTCCATGGGTGGGCCTCAGTCTTACCTGGGTGTCTCCGTACACGGCTTCCCTAATCTATTCCTCATCACCGGACCCCAAGGTCCGTTTTGCAACATTCCCTCACTGATTGAAACTCACGTCGAGTTTATCACCGAAGTCATTGCAGAGGCCATGAGGCAGAAAGTTGCGGTGGTTGAAGCGAGTCAGGAGAGCCAAGCTGCCTGGGTTGCTCTGTGCGAACAGCTTGCTGAAGGGTCCTTGTTTAAGGAGGCCCAGTCCTGGATTTTTGGAGCCAATGTCCCTGGAAAAGATGCCGCAACTCGGTTCTACTTTGCCGGACTGGGTAACTACCGAAAGGAGCTTCAAAAGGTGATTAATGAGGGCTTCAAAGGCTACTCGAACTTGTCCAGCTCTCCGTCTTAGCATCGATACAACCCAGGAGTATTAGGCTAGAATAGAGGAGACCAAGACTTTTAGACAGAACGGATATAGCTTCTCTTCACAGCAGGAGAGATGTACTCGCCCCTTATACTTCGAGTTTGGTTCTCAATAGATCCTAAGAACCATCTATCCCCATCTAATTAGACCCTATTACTACGTTCAACTTGTTTAACAGGCTTATTGTTTATATAATGAAGCGCTTGAACATTGTTCTATTTGGCAGATTGTCTATGAGGCGTGACAGACTATATAGCTTAAGAGGCCGGAATTCTATCAAATGGTGGCAGTTAACTCTTACTGTTCCCCTAAACTTCCTAAACTAATATAAAAGCCCATCCACTTCGTGAGGTTAATGTGAAGGTAATCCTACCCTATAACCGTCCTCGTAGCTTAGAACCTTAGGGTTTGGCACTCTAAATCCTCCTATAGAAGTCAGCTACTATTAAAGGTAAGGCGTTGCATTGCAAGCGCAGATGTGTAAAAGTAGGCTAGCGAATCTACTAATATAGACGAAATGTAGATGTAGATCTATATAGGTCTACCTACTTGTACTAACTAGAGGTTCATGTAGGTTATCTATCTATCTATTTGGACCTTCAGTAGACACAGACCCATATTTTTCTTCAGTACTGATAAGGCTACCTCTCCACCCAACACCAAAAATTTTCCTGAGAAATAGGACTAAGTTTGATCCCGCTCCTCAACATGGCGGCCGCGGCCGACATTTTCGGTTCTCTATCCGATACTTACAATTCTCCAGAAATGTCTAGTTAGTCGGGTACTCCTACATTATTCTCGTCATCATCCGGCTGCTCTAAGACAACGAAAGATTGGGACACAGTTCCCGAGTCCGTTCGGAGCTATTGGATCCTCTCGCTACTGGATGGTTTTGGGATCATGGCTATGACGTTCAGGCTAGAGTTACCGACAGTCTCCATGGATGATCACCTATATGGCTGTGTTGTCATTGTGTTCGGCGAAAAGCCTCCAAGCCCAAATCCTTCGTATGCTCAAACACTCGGAACATTGAAGGCCATCTTGCCAAAGTGCACAGCATCTTTCAACCAAATCCGTCAAAAGCTAAGCGATAGGTATCGGAACGAGCTTCAAATCAGCCAAGCCTTCATGAGCTGTCTACAAAGAAGCGGAAGAGAGATGACTTTCATGACCAACTAGTCCTTCGATTTGATAAGAGCAGATTTCAGAGACTACTCGTCCACTGGATCACCGACTCGAACTTGTCGTTCCGTGTCCCCGAGCACAAGGGCCTACAAAAGATATTCCAATACCTTAATCCTCTGGTCCAGGTGACTTCTGTCATCCTTACACATGAGACGGTTCGGACTCGGATTATCAATGAGTTCAACACGCAGCTAAGTTGTTGTTCAAGGCTAGGTTTAACGTCTTTGAGAGTCTACCTTTAGCGATCGTTGATACTAGTAAGCGGCTCTAATAGTCATGGACTATCCAGTAGGGCAACGGATTTTGGATAGCGTAATGGATCATATTCTGCCACAAGTACGATAGGGACATTTTCTATGCTCGAACTCAAATAGAACTCATCTCAATCAAACTCTCTCCAACGGAGCTAATTTTTTTATTGCACGATTACACTGATAGCACCCATTGTGCGGCCTTGACCATGTTCGCCAAGAACTCTTCACTACGTTTAATGCCAGGGAACAACCAGAAGTAATGTGGATATCCAGGATAAAAATCCAATCTTGTCTTTCTGCCAGCTTGCTTCAGCATAGCATGCAAGACATTTCCGTCATCCCTTAAAGGGTCCTTACCGCACGTAGCAATATAGGTGGGTGGAAAGTTGGCCAAGCCCTTGCTCAAAGTGACGAACATCTTTTCGTCGAAGTAGTCGGCTCCGGCTGCTTCGTAAAATATCCTCATGCTATCTGCATCTATGACGGGGACGTTGCTTCCATTTTCATCGTATGCTGTATATTGAGCTTTGAATTCAGGAGGGATGGACTGCGGGTGCGCTGTGACAGGCGTCATGGCAACGACACCATGAACTTGGGTATCATTGCCGGCTTTAATGACTTGGTCTGCGACAGTGAGTGCCAGACCACCACCTGCCGATCCACCACAGGTGAAAAACTTCGATTGATCACCACCAATATCGCTGGCGTGGGCCCATGCCTGTGAAGATGTGAGCACTGCAGTCAAATTTTAATCGGTTGAGGAAGTGCTTACCCATTCATAGGCAGCAAGACTATCATCAAGCATGACAGGAAATTTGTTCTTCGGGCTGAGACGGTAGTCTACAGAGATGATGATGCAAGGAGTGTTTTTGGCAATATATCGACACCATCCGTCTTCCGAGTCCAGATCTCCGACCAAGTATCCACCTCCATGATAGTAGACACCAACAGGAAGTTTCTTATCAGCTGCATCTGATGGTTTGTAGATGCGAACTGAGATTTCGCCTGCAGAGTGGTCGCTCGATGAGACTGAGGGATCCGGTTGAGGCTGATGTGCTGCTATGGAAGATGCAAGGCCTTTGTATTGCTCGATAATGGCTTCTGCAGATCCACCTAGAACAGGTCGATGACCTAGTGTTTTCTCTAGCTATTATTCGAGAGATTAGCTATTTCACGTTATGAAAGGGTAAGATTTGCGGACTTCAAGCCACTCTAGCGCATATCCTTCCGAGGCTGTTGGTGCCATTGAGATGGTTCGATGAATGCACTGAGTTGCTGGATGACTAGAGCTTATAAAGTTCAGTCGCTTCAATACACTAACCAAGTCGAAGTTGTAATGAAGGGAGACATGGAATTGGCGACGGTACGCCGCAACTATCTCGGAGCGCTGAAAGACTGTTGGTGACTCACTTCAACAGTTCGGACCTCGGTATCAACTTAGTGTACGAACGATGGTGCGAGTCGCACCCAAAATTCCTATTGGCCGAATATGAAAAGTCGCGCATGCCATGTGGAAATTGTAGCAGCCAAGATCGTATTCATAGAGCCGAACTCAAGCTTAGGTAGCCGATATCAGAATCATGGACTCTCGAACTTGGTCCAACCATTCCCCCACCAACTTATCAGAGAACTCGCCACTCTTTACCATAGGAAGGTTGATTGAGGAAAGGTATAAAAAACTGCCAAGCCACAAGTATGTACTGGTACTTTTTTTTTTGTGAAAAAGATCGAAACTTCAAGCCGCTGCACCGAAGCTGGGATACCCTCTCAAGCCTTCGTTAATCGCTCTTCGCAATTCGTTCCGGTAGCAGGAAATAGCTGGAGACTTGCGCCGTTCGTTCCGTCCTCACAGATCGAGGAAGCTTAACTCAAGGGACGACTGGAGGAGTTCCCTGGAGTCGACTTATCAGAGATACAATCGAGTGACCGCGTTCCGGAAGCTTTTCTTGATTTCTGATATTTGCTACTATTCTTCAACCTTCAATCAGAGAGTAATGGTTGACGAGAAGTAGCTATAGATCAAACCTATTGGCTCTGAATACTGGCAATAACTTTTACAATGGCGGCTTTTGAGCAGCAGCTGCAACTGACTGAGGTACCGGCTTTGGTCAAGGCGGCGATACCCATGTTTCAGTGTCCGCCTTGTACAAAGATGCACATACTTAACCTTGGAAGTCTTGAGGTTGACGAGGGCTGGTAAGACTCCGATTGTCAAGGATTGTAGTCAATCTACTTTCTCACGACGTTTACTCGACTGTTATACATACTAACGAGTGTTCTAGGATACTCCTAGGTTCTAACGGGAGCTCGTCCAGCAATCCTAACCCAACCAACCGACGAAGAAAGCTCATGCTCATCGCGGGTTTGATTGAGTACCCAAACTTCGGTCTCATCCTGTTTGAAACAGGATGTGCTACAGATATTGAAACGGTATGAATGCCTTTGACCTTCACCTTTTATATACCTTCTTGTTACTTTTCTGCTTGTTTTCATTGTCGTTTGTATATTCTCTGTAGTCGCTACCACTGTTTACTCTACGGGCTCCTAACTACTACGATTTACAGCAATGGGGCTCTCAAGCTACAGATATGTTTCCTCGTACGGAGTATGATGTGTGTCACCAGCTACCTGATGCTATCAAAGCTACTGGACACCATATCCGTGAAGTAAAGGCAGTCATTATGGGCCATCTACACATGGATCATGCTGGCGGATTAGAGCACTTTTTGGGCACAGGTGTCCCAATATATGTGCACGAGGAAGAGTTTAAGCACGCTTGCTGGGCAGCAGCTACGAAAAGTGAGGGAGGTCTTTACCTGTAAGTCGATGCACGAACCATAATCTCCCTTTCGTTCGCTATTATCCTGTGTTGTCCATTCATGTGCTATTTGGGGGCTTCATTTGTCCATGTTCTTGATCTTGGGCTGAAAACGGTACTTCATAGTCCCGACTATCTCAATTTGTCGAGGTTGAATTGGCAAACCTTTGACGAAGAGAGGCTCGACCTTGTACAAGGCATCACACTCTACCACGCCCCAGGCCACACACCAGGGCTCTGTATCATGCAGATTAACCTCGTTCAAGACGGAACCTGGATCTGGACAACCGACCAGTACCACGTGCGAGAGAATTATCACGACGACCTACCTCATGGCTGGCTAATTCGGGATCATCGATCCTGGATTTCTAGTGGAAAGAAGATTAAGCGACTGCAGCAACTGTTCAGTGCCAATCTCATCTTCGGGCATGATTATGAGGTGGCTGACCAATTCATCAAAGCAAAGCCATTTTACGAGTAAGCTCCGTAAACGTGTAGCGCCGCTCGAGGTTGCTTTCGAGCAACGGCCATGTCGGCTGGCGCACTGTTTTCAAGCTTGTTCAGACTAACACACCATACTTATGATTCCCTCTTGTAATTAGTGCTGCGTCTGCTTGTATTAGATACCATTAATTCCAAAGCATATTTATTCAGCACATGCCATACGCTCAAACATCAAGAACGAAGGGATACAATCTCAAGAAGCTGAAGCTCCTCAGATTTTACTAGGATATATCTACAGATCGTGCTTCAGAGGTGTACCATGTTCATATCACGTCATGGAAATGCGCACCAGGTCGTCTGACAAGACGGCTAGAAGGCCTTGGAAGTTGCTCGAAGATTTAGCACGCCAAGAGCGTCGCTGGCTTTTATGATAACTGCAGGGGTCATGTCGCACCCGACACGTATTATCTCGTGAAGTCTACTTATTTAAGCTATCCTCGAACTCCCCTCATAGTACCCAAGCTCTACCTTTCCATTTTCTTCACTCAGGTTCTTGGGACCCACGAATACTTCTTCATCACTCGCCAACTTTCCATACGCAATCCTAACCTGCGCGTTACATCATGTCTGCACCATCTTTCCCTTCTTTGAAGGATAAGATAGCTATTGTGACTGGCTCTTCATCAGGCATTGGACGTGAGATTGCTGTGGCGTATGCTGCGGCAGAAGCCTTCGTTGTGTGTGCCGATCTGAGGCCTGAACTACCGGGGAAATCATCCGCTGCTATTGCTTTCCCTGGAATACCAACACATGACGTGCTGAACTCACATTATCCATCTCAGAACAACAGCAAGCCGCGGGCTCTGTTCATTCAGGTGGATGTCACATCTGCCAGCAGTATCAAGTCTTTGATCGAGGCAACCAAGGTACAATACGGGCGACTGGACATCATTGTCAATAATGCAGGTGTTCTGGCGGAGGCACATGGGGAGAAGGTGTTTCCACGTATTCACGAAACTCCAGAAGCGACCTGGGATTCCGATATAGCTGTCAACGCTAAAGGAGTCTGGCTATGCACCAAATATGCCATCACACAGATGTTGGAGCAGGAGTGCCACCAGCCATCTCAGGATCGAGGATGGGTAATAAACATCTCCTCCATTGTTGGCTTCGTTGGCTTCGCAGGAACAAGTTCCTATACAGCCTCGAAAGGCGCCGTACTTCAGATGACCAAAGCCATCGCCCTCGAGTACGCCAAAGACCGCATCCATGTGAACTCGATTCACCCAGGCTTCACAGACACCTCACTGCTGGAACCTTTAAAGGCAGCTTATGGCAGCGAAACCGCGCAGAAGATGCTTTCAGATATGCACCCATGGGGAACAATAGGCAGAGCGGCTGACGTAGCCAAGCTTGCCGTCTTCCTGGCTGGGGATGGTGCAAGTTGGTGCACAGGAGCCCCTTTCATCGTTGATGGTGGATACCTCGCTCAGTAAAGTGCCTTATAGCTATTGTACGAAGCTTGTATAGCTAGCAGATCACTCTTAGCTACTCTTATAGGACAATATAGATCTGACGAGATGTTTTAATTCTATAGTACGAGGAGTTTCTCATAAGCAGTCAATCAGATCTACAAAGGACGTCTGCAACAGTCCATCGCAGATCCAAAGCGTAGCGCGAAAACTTTTTGCCCGGATGCAAACTCACCCACTGTCGACCAAAGACGGGCTTGTTGACGTTGATGGCCTTACAGTACTTACCTGGCTCTGCGAGGATATGTGCGACTCGCACAGTGGGGCGAGTCAGACCAGTGCGAGGAAAAGCCGCACTAATTTCTCAGAAATCAGGTTTTACCCTGCGTCTGACAAGTCGCACGAGGTCGCATATGGGTCGCACAGATGTCGCACAAAGATCGCACCCATAGTCCCGGCGGCACATCCAGACCCCATTCGGAGATCAATAGCCATGAGGACTCAAGCTATACCAGAGTGTAGATGTTGTGGCACTATATACATCTAGGAGTCGTCGAGGATGAACAAATAAAGGGCAGAATCGAATGCGAAATTAGCTTCTGTCAACCGCTAGTTCCGTAACAAACAGATATCACAAGTTGAAAATGGTCCACTCTCAAACACCCCTTCGTCAGAATGTCGATGATATCGTAAACAGCGCACCTAAGTCGATGGCACCAGGCGCCGGATCCAAATACACCTACCCAAAGCATCACATGGGCAAACCCCGTCCAATTCGAGTAGTCGTCATTGGAGCTGGTATATCGGGCATAGCCGCAGTCAAGATCTTCAAAGAAAAGTTCAAAACCAAACCAGTTGAGTTGGTTATATATGAAAAAAATATCGACGTGGGAGGAACTTGGCTCGAAAATCGCTATCCAGGGTATGTAAACATTCTTCATCAGTACAAACCTCATATCAAGGGCTTGTTTCTGGCAGAAACCATGGTGGCTAACATGCTTTGCGATGGTGTGCAGTTGTGCGTGTGATGTCCCAGCTCATGCGTATACGTACTCCTGGGAAGGCAATCCTGACTGGAGTCATGCTTACGTCGGAGCTCTTGAACTTTTCGACTACTTCAAGGGTCGTGCCCAAGCATATGGCGTTTGGGACCATCTTCATCTCGAGCATCAGGTTGAAGAGGCAGTTTGGGACCAAAGCCTTGGCAAATGGAAGATTCAAGTCCAGAATTTGTCCAAGAAGGAGACCTTTACGACGAGCGCTGAGGTTCTCATCAACGCTGCTGGCTTCTTAAAGTATCTTCCACCTTCCACACCTCTTTCGATTGACCCGATGCTAGGATACTGATGATGCAACTCTTTTAGCAAATGGAAGTGGCCTGAAATCGAAGGACTAAAGGACTTTCGAGGCTACTTAGCTCATTCCGCTCACTGGGATGACTCCTATGATTTCACCGGTAAAACAGTTGCCATCATTGGCTCAGGCTCATCAGCAATCCAGATTGTTCCCGAATTGCAACCTAGTAAGGCCGAGTTCCGGTGTTCCCACTTTCTTGTTTTCGTCGTTCGTGTATGCATCAAATCTTGCTAACATATGTTGGTTGGGATAGTGGTCAAGCATATGGTATCCTTCAATCGATCGCCTACATGGATCACTCCGGAATTTGTCGAAGAATTTGCCCCTGGTGGTCGAGATACCGCATTTACCGCCGAGCAAAAGGCACAGTGGAAGGACGATCCGAACCTGTTCCTCAACTATCGCAAGCTCATCGAAGGCTCCATGAATCATTTTTTTGATCTTCAATACAAGGATTCAGACGCCCAAAAAGGAGCGCTCGCACAATTCACACAAACCATGGCTAGTAGACTTAAAAAGAAACCAGAACTTGCCAAAGTCCTGATCCCGACCTTTGCAGTTGGTTGTCGCAGGTGAGATGAACCAAGATCCTGCTGTTTTCGACCCTTAGTCCACAGCAAAATGCTGAGATTTTGCTGCTATTGTAGACTCACGCCAGGCCATAAATACCTTGAGTCTCTTGTCGAGGACAACGTGACCGTCGATACAGAACCGATCGTAAGAATTCATCCGGATGGCATAGAAACGCAGGGAGGTACCAGACATCAAGTTGAGGCAATCATCTGCGCCACAGGTTTCGATACCTCCTACAAGCCCGCATTTCCTGTAATTGGTCTTGAGGGTAAAGACCTTAGAGATGTCTGGAGAGAAGAGCCACGAGGATATCTGTCTGTTGCTGCGAGTGGCTACCCGAACTATTTCAGTAAGTTCCAAAAACCTGGACGACTTCGGCTGAGCTGTGATCAATGCTAAGCTGAAACAGTTATCGGCGGGCCTAACTTTCCCCTCGCAAATGGAGCTCTTATACCTTGTCTTGAAAAGTGTATCGAGTATGCATTCAGGGCGGTCGAGAAGATACAAAGCCAAGGGGTCAAATCTTTGCATCCCAATGCTGAGGCAGTCAATGAATTCCAAGAACACAAGGACAGCGTTATGAGGGACTTAGTTTGGACTTCGGGCTGCCGTTCATGGTGAGACTGTTCACAAAGCCTGTCCTTAGAGCTTTTACTGACCTGCTTCGAACGACAGGTACAAAAATGGTAAAGTTGACGGGAAGATCTGGGGCCCATGGTGTGGATCTTCCATCCATTTCCTTGAGCTCATTACAGATCCTAGGTGGGAAGACTGGGATATTGAATATTCGATGAAGAATAGGTTCCAGTTTCTGGGTAATGGCAGAACTGAGAGAGAATTGCTGGACCATGATCTTTCCTACTACCTGCGTGAGCCAGGGGCCACATACATCAACCATTGAGCAGAGGAAGGGCATCGAGTAGTGTGTTGAGATCGACTGCATCACGTCCTCTCATCAAGCTTGTTAGCTCGACTATGGGAAATCCGCTTCCTCTAGCCAATTCACCATTTGAATCCAGTGCCGAAGCTTCTAAAAAAGAACTCTGATGATCGCGGCGCTTGTGCCTATGCGACAGCTTGCTCAAGTGTACGGAAACTGACAATATCCGTATTGGACCATTAGTCCAATCGGCCTGTTTATAGGCTCAAATTAAAGCTCCTACTTCTAGTTATGATCCTACCAAATGGGTTAGATTATAAAGCGCTCCTTATGCCGTGAGGTCACTTTGAAATTTTTGATCTCGAGCTTCGTTTGCGAGCAGAGGCCACGACCACCATGAAGCCATCAGGACACTATCCGTCCGTAAGCCATGCACATTCTTGATGAGGAATTCTCGACCGTCTATGAGGTGAAGAAAGCCATGCCCCCGGGGACAGCAAGTCGTATGGAAACGGGCGAATCTCCTGTCGGCTCAAGGGAAAATCACTCGAGAATGCGTGGAGTGCGATTCGCACGGTGGAGGGCGATTCGCACGGAAGCCTCGTTGCCGAGGTAGCATTCGCCGCTGTCTCTTTAGGATATATATTTATTTACTCCCTTGTTTCTTCTAATTAACACGTCGAAAAACTCGGACGAAGAAGCAATATTAAGCTTCAATCTACGCTCCACTCTAGCTCTCCAAAAACCATGGCACCAACGCGTACCCAACTCCTCCACACAGCCGACACCTTCATATCCCGCAGTAACGAAGGAATCATCTCCGCCATCCTCTCTCTCCGTACCCCGTCCTGCACGCACCGTATCCTGCCCGCCTCACAAAACCAACCCCCGCGCAACAACGCCGAGTTCGCCTCCTTCCTCTCCACATATCTACCAGTAATGCAAGGCCTCCAACTCACCGTCCTCGATAACAAAGAAACAATCGTCGATGTGGAAGCGCGCAAGGTCGTTTTGCACGCCAAAAGCCATGCGGAGACGAAAATAGGGCCGTATAGGAATGAATACCTTTTTGTGTTGACGATGAGTGAGGATGGGGATATGGTGGATGAGATTGTTGAATTCTTGGATAGTGAGTATGCAGCTAGTTTTCTAAGTCGGTTGATGGAGGAGTAGGGATTTGTTGTGGTGGATGATGGAGATGGATTCAGAGGCTATGGAGGAGACTATATACGAGTAGGTTCAATCGGATCCTTATTAAAGATAAGGTCCAATTTGTCGTCGTAGGAGATGCTGGCTGACACGCGTGTAGAACTACGTCAAGAATGTGCTCTTTTTCCTCTCGTAAGTGGGAAAGGCGCTTTTCACCACCTGGTTGACGAAACCCGTCCTCTGCTTGATTCGCTGCTGGCCACCGTGGGGAGAGGTGAACCTTTACAGCCAATGAGGGCACGGTGGAGTTACTATTGAACCAGACAGCAGAGGCATTGATAGAGCATTAGACTTAATGAATTCAGTGACATGGCTTTGGTGGAAGGGTGTTGGGATGAGGTGATTCCTGGCATTGTGACCCGCTATTATTCTCCTCATCCATCTCTCGAATCAAGTTCAACCACTCCCTCAAAAATTCGACTTCCCAATCGAATCTCTTCGTACTTATGCCCCGGCAAAATGAGAGTCATGTGGCCGTTCGGTTCGAGGACCTTGCAGATAGTTCGATAGCTCCCTTTTTCAGAGACGGCCTCAAAGGCATAGTACAACTTCTGCCCATTAAGGGCAGAAGTTATGCGGCGACACGGGTGCCAGGCTTGAATTCGTATACATCAGCTCCGCCACTATGGACTATGCCGGCCATGTCGTCGCCTTGGTTTAGGACGGTTTTTGCCCATTCTGGGGCCTTCCTGTTAGCATGTTAGGGGATGCGTCTGATGGAGGGAATCGAGGGTTGGAGAGATTATCAATCTGTACATCTTCTTTCCCTTCCTAGGCCCGAACTCGAAGCCGCAAACACTAGCAGATAATGAGCCAGTTCTTCATAACCATAATGTATTGGAACTTTTTGTGGTCGTCTTGTATATTTGCTTAGATATTGTTTACAGACTCCATACATCTTCCAAAACCAACTCAGCGTCAGCGTTCTCCCAGAAGAATGAACTCCCATATTCCACAACTGGCATGGTCCAGAAAGGGTTCAGTCTGTGCTGGATTGGAAACACAACGGAACCTTTGCCGACCCAAAAGTCACCTCCAGATAGGATCATATGGGATGATACCACCTCCTTGACGGCTGCTGGTGCTCCCTCCTTCAGCCCAGGGATTACACGTAGACTGAGTGCTTTTTTTGCATCAAGTGTGTTTGGGGCTGCTTGTTTAGCAAGAGGAGCAAATCCCAGCTGGACGACACGCTCTCCCTTTGGCCGTTCCACACAGGCACTGACGTAGGCGGAACCGGTTTTTGTCTTTAGGTCAACTTCACCGAACACTTTCGGAAAGCCCCATTGCTCTCGACCCGCGAAAATTGCCGACTCGTTATCGAGAATTAGGATAACAGTGTAATCAAATTTCTTATTTTTCCAGGTGACTTCAATCTGGTGAACATACTCCGAATATGCTCCAACAGTGCTCATGGTATAATCGAAGACTGTGGATCGACATAGAGGCTGATCATCTATCTCGAAGATCTCTGGAAGCACTCTTTTTGCTGCATCGGCCGTTGTGTAGTATTCTACTGTCAGGGCTGACACCTTGTACTGATTGGGATAACGGGGATAAGGAGGCGCATTTTGAGGGATGGAGGTTTCAGCAACTGGCAGTTCTCCAAACGGCATTTTGATATAGAAGATAAAGTACTGATGAGATATTGAAATGAACAACTGTCGTCAGATATTTGCTGTGAGGAGGATTGTTGACTAGGTCTGGGAACTATACAGTCCCTATATATTATTGGGCAATGCTCTCACGCGCCTAAAATTAGTCCGCCTTGGCATTTGTCTCGTATTGAGCACTAGTCATCTGTGCGAATCGCACAGTGGCATTAGAGAATGAACCAGCGTGCTTTAATTCTTGACTAGTCCCATGACGTATTAATTGCTTGTGCGATTCGCACAATGGCAAATGGACGACCGGCCCGTCAACGTTCTCCCAAGTTTAGTCCGGACGAAAGTGCATGCGGAGGCTGAACAATTTTCTCGGGTCCGGACGGACTTAAACGCCGATCTAGTGATTAAGTGAAAAGTAGATTTGTCATACCGCAAGGTTAGAGTAGCCTGGTGTTTACTCCTCCCATATTGCATCCGGTCGTCTTGTGCAGAATCCCCGCTCCAAGCATCCGCATCTATGGTACCGATTGATAGAGTTTCGGAATGGTAATCACACCGTCGGGACAATTCAAAGGGCTGCTCTGCCGTTTTGGATTACTAGTCAAATTCTGATCAATGCATACTTAAGATCCCCCAAGAACAAGAACAAAGGAGAAAGCGCACGGCAGTTCTGCTAAGTCCGTTCAGCAATCGCACCTTATTACACCGATTTCAAGTCCAACTTATCCTTTTTAAGTCAACGCTAAACCGTTCCGTTCCGAGATGTTTGTTCCAAAGACTACCGACGCCTGGCACATCCGGGACACACGCCAAGTCCCATTCGAGGATACTATGACCCTTACGAAAGATACACCCATACCTGAGCTGGGGGACAACGACTGTCTCGTGAAGATCGAAGCAGTTTCGCTGAACTACCGTGATCTGGTTATTCCAAAGGTTTGTCTATCACTACCATTCTAGACCAACGGGTTGAACCCTATCTAATTCCAACAGGGCCTATACCCATTACCCATGTCTATGCCACGAATTCCATGCTCTGATGGAGCGGGAATTGTTGTGGCTACTGGTAAGAGGGTCACGCAGTTTGCAAAGGGCGACAAAGTTTGTACGCTTTTCAATCAACTACATCAGACCGGGCCTATCACTGCAAAGGCGGTCATGTCAGGTCTGGGAGGTGCTATTGACGGCACGCTGCAACGATATGCTGTGTTCCCAGAGTACGGTCTTGTTCGGGCCCCAGCGGTGCTTTCAGTTGCGGAAGCGTCCACCTTGCCATGTGCTCCACTGACGGCCTGGAATTGTCTCTTTGGTCTCGAATCCAAAGCACTTAAACCAGGCGATGTCGTACTTACTCAAGGTACTGGCGGGGTTTCTCTCTCTGCTATTCAATTCGCCATCGCTGCCGGCGCGGTAGTGATTGCAACCACTAGTTCTAGTGAGAAGGCTAAAAGGCTCCAGAAACTCGGCGTCCACCACGTCATCAACTACAAGACCACACCGAACTGGGGCGAGGTCGCCAAGGACTTGACACCTGGCAAAGTTGGCGTGGATCACATCGTGGAAGTTGGGGGCGCTGGGAACCTAAGGCAATCACTTAAAGCCATCAAGATGGAAGGCGTAATTAGTATTGTTGGGTTCTTATCCGGTCTCTCAGCTGAGGATCAGCCCACTCTGATAGAGTGTTTGACGAATACTTGCACGGTTCGAGGCGTCCTGGTGGGTTCTAAGCAACAATTTGAGGCCATGAACTGTGCCATTGACGCCAACAACATCCACCCTGTGATCGATGAGAAGCATTTCAAGTTTGAGGAAGCAACATCAGCTTATCAGTACCAGTGGGAGCAGAGGAACTATGGGAAAGTTGTTATTAGAGTATGAAGGGGAGGTCAAGCGATATCTTTGATTGACCTAATGTCACTCCCATCCTCACGTGTCGGGGTTTATATAGTTCTGTTCAACGACTCCTTAGCATCCTTTACAGAATTCGTCTCAATATATCTCTACACTACTTCCTCCGTCCCCCTTCTACTTGAGATCTTTCTAGCCTTTCAAGGACGATCTTGAGCCAGCTCCGCAAATAGAGAGCTTGAGGAAAAGGGGAATGAACGCGTTAAAGGGTCGCGCCTTGTAAGGGTATTGAGAATGTCAGGGATAACCGCTTCCCCATCCCCAGGATTAGGGGGATTGTTCGAGACGGCGTTTTTGGGAAGGGAAATGCCCACGAAGCGGCCATCATCCCGCACAACATCAAGGCTAAGGCCAGGTCCATTCTGAGGCTCAGCATCCCTCTTCTGGTTCTGTACAATGTCGTTAATAAGCAATCCATCACTGATGATGCTGGCTCCATCCGCAGCGCCCTCTAGGGCACCACGAAGGCGGCGACCGCGCTGAGGATCTCTCTTCTGGTTTTGGACAATGTCGTTCACAACCAGACCATCCGCAACAAGTCCAGTAGCATCAGCAGCAGCACCGAGGGCATCGCCGATTCGTCGACCACGTCCACGTCCACGCTGGGGATCTCTCTTCTGGTGCTGAATGATATCGTTGATGAGAAGTCCATCAGAAATAATGGACGCTCCATCAGCAGCACTCTCGAGAGCATCACCAATACGGCGACCGCGCCCGCGTTGAGGCTCGGCCTCACGCTTGGAAGTATTGGCATCGGGAGTGGGAGCGGCAAAGGACATGCCAGCCGTGAAGGCAAGAATCATAGCAGCAGTGGAGGCCTTCATTTTGAAGAGATTGATGGAGGTTGTTTTTGAAGGTGGTGGTTGAGAAATGAATAGATGGAAAATGCAAGAAGCGGGGTTGAGTTAGAAGAATCTGAACCTGAAGAAAAGAAGTTGAAGAGGAAGTGAAGAGAAGAGGACTGGAAGTCGAGTGAATCTGTGAAACTGTGGGGCTGTGATGCTGTGATGGTAGTCCAGAGGTGGCGATGAGGCTGTCCTTTATACACACCGGCGTGCCGTTGTGTGAAGGCATCCTCAAGAAGTGGCTTGTCTTGAAGCTGTAGCATTGCTCTGACGCCCCCTTCGAGCACTTCCAAGCACTTGAACAATCTATCTCATGTCGTGCCAATGGAGGTGGGATCATAGAATGAGGTTGATTTTGGCAGGCGATGAAGAAAGGAGTGTTAGAGGCGACTACTAGCGCCATCGCCTTGCGAACGCATTGTTCCCCACCGGCCTTGCCAAGGCGCCGAGTTAAGCGTTTGTGACAAGGAGTCAAGACACGCGAAGCTATCAGAAACACCCCCTTTCGATTACTTGGCTACAAGTTTCGTATGTCGAGTTATTTTTAGCGCCTCGCTTGACCTGTTTACTGTATTACATCAGCGAGCGCCCGGACTCACCGAACGCCCACTTTTCAAAATACCCCTCCTTTACGCCACTATTATTATCTCCACCAATATG
>JAQGEP010000332.1:0-38593 GCA_028476805.1 Acrocalymma vagum
TGTATGTGGTTATATAGCTTTAAAACAATTTATGTGATTCTGCTGAAAGTGGGCGTTCGGTGGGTCCGGGCGTTCGCTGATGTAATACGGTAAAGTGCGGGCCATTTTAGCGGCCGTTCGGCTTACCGACAACCGGAAACGGGGGTTTACAACTGGCTGTCTTGTAAAGTGCTCGCACAGTCTTCCGCTGGTGCCGAGATAGACCCTGCTTTTACAATCGATATTTCAATATTCTGTTTACGTTGTTGATGCCAAACTTTGCAGCCCTCCATTAGACATGCCGGATCAGTTGGCTGCCATATGTACTACCTTGGGTATGTAAGTAGGTACCAGTGGATGTCAGTCACATCGCGATTGTATGGCCACGAACTTTTACGATGAGCAGTTCACGCCAGTCATTGCTCCACCGGAATTTTTAATTGATCGCTTATGCGTCAAATTTTGTTTTCATCCATCATCACTCTACCTCCTTAATCTCCATCTGTGCTGTTTGTCCTCGTTATAAATGTTACAGAATTTTAAGTCACCTTGGATTGCTGACTGCATATCGCCAAAGACACCAATCACAAAGTCAGACAAGCACATATGTGGCTGCGTTAATACCAAGCTTCTATTCCTTCAGCTACCTACTGTACATGGCAAAATGCAATTCTCATAATCAACTATTAGTTTGGCAGATCCATTCTGGTTCCGTACAGCCTTACACGAAAAGCTCCCGGGCCTTTCCACCATGGCGGAATGTCCAAGCAAAACCAAACCGGGTATATTGCACGAACACGAGACCCTCAGCGAATCTCATTTGGATAATTCGTGACGTGGTACTCACGTACCGCAGGTCTGGATCCTTCCCATTTCTTGACCTCTCCCACGCATTTGTACATGCGCGGGCGCGCCAGCTGCTACAACTGGTCTAGTATTTTCTACAAATGCGTACTATGGCCCGCACATCTCTCCGACGGGGCGTAACAGGGTGTGATGGGGCGTATTAATATCGCAAATCGGTCAATGTTCAAATGGAACCATACAGTCACCATGCAGGAAGGAGGCCGGGGAAACGGACAATGTGGAGGGCATGGCGCTGATTCAAAAACGCCGATGCTCTCTGCAGCGTCGAGATGGACCTTCGTGCTACCTCTTCTCTTTTTTCTCTGGTGTGAAGAGTAGCGAACCACGCAGTTACCATGATGTTTTTCCTATTGCCTACTGTTCTTGCGGTGCTTCTCACAGCACAGCCCTCGCTTGGCTACAACTTCCCGTACGAGGGCATTCAATTGAAGGAAAGCGACGTTGACAACAACTCGGACATAGCATTCGGCAAGCTTCCCGTGGGCAAGAGACCAAAGTGCAAGACTTTTCCAGGCGACGCAAAATGGCCTTCAGACCAACGCTGGAGTGCCTTCAACACGAGTCTCGGTGGGGCCTTGATCAGAGGCATTCCACCTGCAGCTGCCTGTTATGAAGGGCCTTACAAGGACGCTGCAAGGTGCGCAGTTGTGAGAGCCGGGTCATCGAGTTCACTTTTTGCGTAGGTTTTGCGGCCGAACAGCTTCAAGAAGCATTGGTGGCACTGAGACTGAAACAATAACAGCAAAGAGGATCCCACCATTCCCTTTGGTCAATGGCAACTCAACAACCCTTGCCCAGTGCCACGAATCAATGTTTCTGTTCCTTTCGAGCTATGCAACGTCACAAGCTACCCCAACTACGTCGTCAATGCCTCAACCACGAAGCACGTCCAGCTAGCAGTCAATTTTGCCAGGAACAACAACATTCGCTTGACTATCAAGTAAGTCTCACGGAGAATTTTCATCTACTCCCGTCAGTCAGCTGATATGAGCAGGAACACCGGGCATGATTGGATGGGCAGGAACACAGGTGGTGGTGCGCTTCAGGTTTGGGTGCATCACATGAAAGCATTCGAATACGTCCCTGAAATAGAAATTGGGAAATATACTGGACGTGCTGCTAAAGTCGGCGTGGCCCTCGAGCAGCATGAAGTGTATGCCAACATGGGCAAAGCTAACATCACTCTCTTGGCTCCAGGCTCATCGACTGTCGGAGCTTACGGAGGGTTTATGCAAGGAGGAGGCTTTTCGTATATCACGACGAGATATGGCCTCATGGCTGATCAGGTTCTTGCCCTAGAAGTTGTGACGGCTGATGGCAGATATGTCCATGCTGATCCGGAAGAAAACGAAGATTTGTTCTTTGCCCTTCGAGGAGGCGGTCCTAGTAAGTATATTGTTTCCTCTCGATCTGCCTAGCCTCCGCTCACTCTGCTTTCTAGGCAACTACGGCATCGTCACTTCTGTAATCGTGAAAGCATACCCGCCGACTATCGTGTCCAGGTCAGACTTCAACTTCCAGACCGGTCCGATCACAGACAACTCCACCACAACAGTGCGCGTAGACAACGCCACTTTCTGGAAAGGCATCGACGTCTACTTCTCCCACAATGTCCGCATCAACGACAACAAGGCCATCATGTGGAACTTCATCAACACGCAAGCACCATCCTCTGGCTCCAACTCCACAGGCCGCACCTTCACGCTCGTAAACCAAATCACCAAGCCCGGCGCAACAGCCAAACAGCTCCAAGAACTCGTCGCCCCAATCATCTCCGAACTCAATAAAGTCGGAATCCCACTGCCCAACCCTGAACCCCGTTTCTGGAACACCTACGCGGAATTCGGATTCAGGCCCAATGGCCCCGGCGAAGGCGTAGGCAACGGACGCTTCGGTTCTCGTCTCTTCCAACGCGAAGTGCTCAAGGATGCCAAATCCCCCGCCTTCCGCAAAGCAATGAACTCCATCCGCGACTTTGTCGAAGAAGGCGGGTACAATTTCCACTCGGTCGACTTCGCACCTACATACGAGACAGCAGGATACCCTGGCGCCAGCGCCGCTGTGTCTCCGCACATGCGCAATTCAGTCATGCATGCTACAGGCTACGACACCATGACGTACGACCCTGGACTCACACCGGAGCAATGGAAGACGTCCCACGCGCGTCTCAATTCCTTCGTTCAGCGATGGAGGGATGCTAGCCCGGGGAGTGGTGCGTATATGAATGAGGCAGACACTGAAGAGCCTAACTTCCAAGAGAGCTTTTATGGAGATAATTACGATAGGCTGTTAAAGGTTAAAAATAAGAGGGACCCGTGGAGGGTGTTTTATGCAGTTACGGCCGTGGCTAGTGATGAGTGGGTGGTGGAGGGAACTCAGGGTTTGCCTACCCAGGAGGGAAGGTTGTGTAGGGTCGATGAGTAAGGATTAGTCGGCAAGTACATATTTAATTGCTCCAGAAAATATGAACTATGAGTTGGGGGGCATCCGAAATCATAATTACGATAAAGGCACCCCATGCTATGATGTTTGTACTTTCTCGTTGCTCTCTCCTAAAAACACCAAACAGGACAACAATCGTCTTCGACCCCCACAAACAAAAAAAAGCCAAACTCGTCAAAGTACTGCGTATACGTACATGCCTTCCATCCCACCCGCCAAGCCAACACGGCGCCTACTCGCAGGCAAACTGCCCCATCCCTTTACCCGCCCAATACCCGCACATCTCCTGATCAGATCATCAGGAACAGATCTAGGCGATGCACACGATCTGCAGGGTCCGCCTCTGAAATCTAAAATTAATGAAGTATGTTATAAGACTAAAAGCGAGGTATAGCCCCTAAGCGCGCGTACTGCACGACCAATGAAACGGATAAATTTGCTCTTGGATTGTATTGCGGGCACGGCGAGGGAGAGGTCCTCTTGATTGGTTCGACTACTTCTGAGTCGCGTTTGTTTGTCTTGCTTACGCCCTGATTTATTTGGTTGATTTGCGCGGAAATAAATTCTTCTCAAGATGAATTTACCAGTGTCAGGGGGCGTAAGCAATTTGATGTCATCACTTGAGGAAACGCCTCTCTATCAGTCCGCTGTCAGCGGTTCATCTATAGACTCGCTGATCTGACTTTCATTTTGAACAGAGCATATAATGGAACGAATTTGCCACGGTTATATCAAATTTTGCATACATTTTTTAAAAGGCTACCTAAAGCAATTGCCGGGCATTCTGGACCGACCTA
Source organism: Acrocalymma vagum (assembly GCA_028476805.1). NCBI lineage: Eukaryota > Fungi > Ascomycota > Dothideomycetes > Pleosporales > Acrocalymmaceae > Acrocalymma > Acrocalymma vagum. The sequence continues at coordinate 4,086 of JAQGEP010000332.1, forward strand.
TGGACATGGTTCCATGGGGCTCTTCAGCGCCCGGAGTTTGCATCATCAAAGTTGGTAAAGTCTTTGATGCAAATCTAGGCAAAAACAAAATCCCACTACTTGCAATCCAGAAAAGCCTGAGGCGATAAATATCTGTACCAGCAACTTGAGCTTCTATGCATGAGACTGAAACCCTCTCTTCGACTCCTTTTTCAATACTGAACACGAGACACAGTGGTTAGAGATTGAAAATCCCTCTCACCAAAGATAGCATTTCATGCGCCTAGACTGAAGGTTTCAATTTCAATGAGCAGCAATTGACGAGTCCATGCTATTTGCATCAACCCCAGCTACGCATACCATAGTTTTTGCTAGCGGTTATCACACGTGCGCATTGCGAGGCTTTTGAAGTCCTTCGAATACCCAGAGGCGTTCACTGAGTTGCTGGAGGTAGTGACTCATCCCACCGATGAGACCTTTGACGAGAATCTGGGGGGTGATCGCGTTCATGGGAGGACTGACGAACAGAGCGGGCTCTTGCTGAGTCAGATCTATTGTCGCTTCGATGTGTTCGATGTGAATGGCGGGGAGAATACTCATCGTCACTGAAGTGGTACTTTGTATTTAGGTGGGTCTTCTTCCTTTCTTCTCCGTACTTTTCATGGGGATACTCTTCGTATGCTGATCTCGAGTGTCGGGAATTAAACTTTGATGGTTCATATGATCTGTGCGAGTGTTGTTTCTCTTTCACTCGATCCTCTCCATATCCAGCCGAGTCCAAAAAGGCTTCAGGATGGCTTGACGAACGGTATCGGCTCTCCCTATCTTCTCGGTGACGATGTTGGCCTGACGTAGGTGAAGTGTCAGAGTGCCGGGGGCGACGGTTGTAGTCCTCACTATTCTCTCGGTATCGGTACCAGCTCCTTTCGGGGGACGTGCTATAGTAGTGTGAGTTCTGATAGCGATTTTCTATTTCGTCCCGATAATGGTATCTACCTCTCTCAGAAGGGATGTCATCATAGGACGCAAATCGGGAGCGGCGATGCTCCTTCTCGTCTCCGTGTCTGGCTTCTTTGTTGTGTCGGTAGCGACCTTCTCTTTCCTCTCGTTGTCGATCCGCCCTATCATCTCGATGACGCCTTGCTCTGTGATCCCGATCTCCATCCCAGCGTGACACAATATAGTCTTCGCGATGATAGACGCGGTCGTAAGGGCCCCTATCCTCTCGGTACGTGTATTTACCGTGGGGAGATGAAGCATAGTTGTAGTCATTCGATCGTGCGCGGTATTCGCGGCCATCTCTGCCCTGTCTAACCGACGTCCGGTCATGTCGATCTCTTGATGGTGAGGCTGAACGGTCTCGGTGATAAGCGTCGCGTCGGTAGGAAATCTCACCGCGACGAGGCTCATCGAAGTCAAGTGGCTCGTGGTAACGTCTGTCTAGCCTTGGCCATTTCGATCTTTCACTACCTCGGTCAATCTCATCCTGGGCTGAGATCTCATGCTCACGGCTTGTTCGATCTGAGGTATATGTTCCAGAAGATGGATTTTCTTTATTGTGAATCCCCTGTCCTCCCTTTCCACGCTTGCGCCTGGCGGCGTTCTTCTTACGTTGGGCTTTCACCTGGCGATGGCGGTCAAGTTGCTCCGCAAGATTGTCTAGGAAAATCTGGTGAGAACTAGTCTTGAGGGTTGAGACTGCTGGTACTAGTTGGCTAGTCATGGCCTCGGAGTGAGATACCGTGTGGGCATCTACACCGTGGGCATCAGGATCGCCTGTATTGTTGTTTCTTTCGGAGACCTCTCTAGACTCTTGGGTCTTTTGCTCATCTCCAATGGATGCGAAGTGCGCCTGACCTTTCTCGTAGTTCTCAACTAATAGCGGCTCGGTGCCACGGGTCCTCTCAGCAGCGCCCTTGGGCAGAGCCGTGGTCGTTTGAGGTTCACCTTGGAATGTCAATGTCCGATTGAGTACACAAGTTAGAAAAGAAGCTCACTGGGCTCACTTTCGTTATCACGAGCCGCAAGTCTATTGCGAGAACCGAGAGGGATCGCGTTGGCATTACTCGCCTTTGGGCCCAGTCCTCTAGCCATAGCGCTGATATTTCAGTTCGAAAACTCAGTGGCGACGCGTAGGTGATCGCCCGGTCGTTGTCGCAGATGATTTGATGCCGATAGGTGCTTGTCTGATGGCAAGCTGAAGAGAAAGGAGCGAGTGTGTTTAAACAGCAGGCAGAAGGCCAAGCAAAGTTTGTTGTGGAGGCGGGTGGCCTAGTGCGTAGTGCGGTGAAAAGGCAGGCACGCTTGTCACCCTACCAACCAGCAAACAACTTGATTCACTGTGATTGTTGACTCTCTGACTAAAAGATACACGGTACCTAAAATCAATTCTAGCAGTACTATCTATGTGCGCTTCACTTCCCCGTTCTTTGTCCCAACCCCGAAGCCCACCTACTTTGTATAACCATTGTTCCTGAAATCACTCGTAGCCATAAGCTAGAGACGAATCAGAACCTATATCAGAAGAAGTAGGAACACCCAAACCATCGCCTACATCGTACAGTAGTGTATATATGCACATGAAAAGGATAGACAAAGAGAGGAAAAAATACAGAATCAGTGCACATTGGATGTGCCAGTAAATGCTCTACTGCGGCAATTCCGTCTCCGAAGCGCAGAAGGATTCTAGAAAACATGAGACATTCAGAATTTAACCAAATTGCTCCTCGAAATCTCGGAGGCACTGGGAGCAGACCTCTTTGGCCCAGTGCTGTTGCCCTTGTCAGGGACAGCTTGACGCTTCGACTGAGCCGGCCGAGCCCTTGTGGTCGACCTTGTCTTCTTGACAGGTCTAGCGACTCCTTTCATATCTTCTTCACTTTCACCCTCCTCGCGGGGCCGCTTCTTGGATTCGATGGTTGTTTTCTTTAAATCTCCTGGACCAGATACTGTTTTGCGTAATATAACTCCTTCCTCTGCGGAGCTAGGGCGTGAATGACACTCAGGAGCTGTAGCTTTGGAGGTGAGCAGGCGATTCGTCTTCGTCTTAGAAATCGCCAGTCCTTGGGAGGATTCACCTGCACCGCCTGCAAGAGGTTGCTTTTTTTCGGAAAGATTAGCTTTTTCGCTAACTATGGTCTTCGAATTCGAGCCGGGCAGGAGCTTTGTCTTTTCTTCACGGTCTCTGTCTACCCGAGATGGCCTTTTTCCCAACGAAATTTTAGCCTTGTTTTCCTTTGCGGCTTTTGCCATCAACTTGGCCAGGAAGTTATTTGGTTTCTTGGGTTTGGGCACTGAGAATCTCTTGGGAAACTTCTGATCATCGCCCACAATGGGCTGCTTGTTCACTGAAGAGGTTTTCGCCTTATTGGCGTTCGTTTCCTTCGACACGGAAGTGGTGGGAAGCTTCATTCTCTTGCTAGGCACGCCGACTTCTTTGGTGTTCTCATGATCTTGGTCGTCTCGTGAACGCTTTTTTCCCCCAAGGGCTTTAGCTTGGTCATCGTGTGTGGTCTTCGGCATCCTGTTAACCAGAGAACCCGACGATTTCTTAGAAACTGTGACTCTTTGTATGGATTCATTATTCCCGCCTATAAGGGGCCGCGTCTTTTCTGCGGAAGCTTTCACCTTGCCTTCTTGTGCAAGCTTCTGTTCCAAGTATTTTTGCTGGCCGTTCTCCTTCGGCGAGCCTTTAGGCATCAGAGACCTCGGGGAGGTTTGGTTGCCTGCGTTCTGCGAGAGTGATAGCTCGTAGGGATCATTCTTCCTGGACTCATCACTGCGATTCGGCGACTGCTTCTGTTGAGCCTTTTCATAGTCGATTCTCAGCCTCAGGTTGAAATTATCAACCTCAATGCGGGCCCTGTCCTTCGCAATCAGGTCTCGAAGATATTCCGCAGTATAATGCAGTTGGGTGTTCAGAGGCAACTGCAATATAATAGCGGTGTCTCGGAGTTGCGCAACGTCGTATCCATTTAGATGGTCGCGATGATATTGATACTTTTCATCGCTAATGTCCAATGCCCGCACAAGATATGTCTTGACAGTGCGCTCTTCTGAAAGGACCTGCCCTTTTTCGTCTCTGAAGCAGTCCAGTTTACGGACAAGGGCCTCATCCAAGAGGGGCAAGCGACGTGAAGTGGCAGTTTCATGTAGTTCTGAGATCAAATTTATAGCACTAGACTTACCCGCTCCGCGAATCCGTTCAGGCACGTCGGTGCGTCGCTTTTCTGCCGTTTGCTCAGGTCTAGGTCCCTCTGGTCGAGAAGAGCGGATAGAATCTGCGCCAACTGTGGGCCCAGCAGAAACAGTACCACTTGTTGGAGTTGTGGGACGTTGGCGGTTAGCTTTGGGCAACGCGATAGCGCCCCGTGATCGCATCAGAGGCTCTAACAAGGGAGATACCTTCCGTGGGGGGTCCCTGGGGGGCGACGGGTTCCTAGGGGGCAGTGGGCGGTACTTTGGAGGTCGATACTGTTGGTTTGGATCAATTACCGGGTTCTGAATGAGTTTGCGCATTGTGTTGTCATCTATCGTCCTGCGAGGATAGATCTGAGGACCAAATGGCAGCTTAGAATCGATGCCACCGGGATAAGGCAACCTCGAGCAAGTAGGGGCCAAGGGTTGTACAGAAGGGAACTCATGGAGCCGGCTTCGCTGCTGCAATCATGAGCAAGTTGTGGCATTGTGTACTTGCTCTTGCCTTACCTGGTGAATCTGACGGTGAGAAGACATTGTGGTGTTTGCTGTTTGTTTGATGAATGGGGAAGAGGTCTATGAGTTAAACTCGATAGAAATGGGCTCAAGGGTGTGCGTAGTGGAAGAAGTGGCCTGAACGCACAATGGTTGAATTGGAAGTGAGGTGGAGTTGGTTCAGAGAGGGTGAGAACGTCAAAGAATATTTAAGCTTGTGCGTAAGGAAAGCCTATTGTAAAATAAGTGAAATGCTACCACGGTAAGAGCTCGTGATTCGTTTAGGCAGCCCTCAACACAGTGAAAGATTCAGGCGTTGAGCAAGGTTGTTGCATAAGGAGGTAGGACGAATTTGGAAGGGGAAGAGTGAAATTTCAGACAATAGCGTTGCACTCAGAGTCATCACATTGTTATTGTACAATAAGAGTGGAGCTTTTAGAGTTGAACAATGTAGACTTGAGCACTGAGAATGGAAGCATCATAGCAGACTACTCGTAAATACAAACTAAAGAAAGCCTCTAAAGGCAATCAAAACAGCAAGGAAATTCACAGGAACATTACTCCTAACTCCAAAACAAAATAAATCATCTGAAATAAAACAAGAAAAACAGAATCAATATCAACCAGGATGCCATAACGCCATAACGCCAACTGAAACAAAACTCTAAAAAGCCTAATCCTTAAATCCGCATAAGGATATGGCGGCCAAGGTCTGGCCTCCAGCACCATTTAACGCCCCTGGGCAAGCCCCCTTCATCGTCATCGGACTCCTGCTCATCGTCGTCGCCGGGGCTCTCCGAAGACTCTGAGCCCGAGAATTGGCCGGAATGGTACCCAGAATCCGACGACGTTGACTCGGAGTCACCCATGGACTGACCTATGGATGTATTCGGCTGCTCCCGAGTATGGAACCTCAGTCGAAGCTCCAATTGGAACCGGGTGTAGGTAATCCCGGGCTCCAGTAACTTATGGGCGTGGCACTCATGCTCCAGCTGTTTGTAGCTCATGCGGCCCCATTGCTCACTTTGAGCGAGTTGGCGACCTTCGTGGTAATACAGCTCCTCAGCGAGGAGTGTCTCTATGGAGCCGTTTCCTCGCTCCACCTGGTTGATGATGGAGTTCATAATGAACTCCAAGCAGTCTTCGGTGAAGACATCATTTGCTCTTTGCAAGAGCACTTCGAGTGGGAGCGGCTGGTTGTGCGCAAGAACAGCGCAGAAACCAGGCTGGTTGGTGGTAGGATGAGCATGTACGGGCTGGTATGACATGTTGGAAAAGCAATGAAGAATTTGAGGGGATTCCTAAAGAGTAGTTAAGAGGACGTGAATGGTGAAACCTTGACGTGTGATGTGAAGATGTCTTGGAAGGTCGGCGTTGTGAATGCTGATGAGTGATGTATTGAGAGATATGAAAGAATTGCTAGGAAATTGAAATAGGTCCGAGTTATATAGCTACACGTATCAGTTTGGTACGGTTCATATCATTTATGATCAAGACAAATGTGATCAGGAGGACTAAAATCATCACTGTGATCCCAACACTCTTCAGAAAACACAATCCCAACCAAACATAACCAAAATGTAAACCACATACCACATACCAGTACTTAATCATTACCATCTACGTACCATAGGTAGTACTCTTTTTATATGGACACCTTCTCAAGGCTTCGTCCGGTGCAGGCTAGGTAATTGTGCTCAAGTGGGGTTATTCATGTAACAATCAAGGGGAAAGCAAGACATAAATTCAATTGCTATGATGGTTTCCAAACGTTCCTAGGCAAATCGTATTCCATAGAACTCAGTGTTGATGCTCCTCAAGGGTTAGCTAGTTAGGAAGATGGCTACCCTGTCTTCATCTCCTGCGTTGAGACTTCCTGGAATACCATTTACAAAGGAAAGAATTTAATCAAAATTCTATCCGCCAAAATCTACAAGAGGCCTTTGTAACTACCTATATTGACTAACCGGCTCAACCCCTATCCATTGTAGACGACCATTACCATACCTATGGTAGGTAGGTGGTAGCACTACCGGAAAATATTAAGCAGACGTACCGAATAACTATGTCAACCTTGAAAACTGCCTCATTGAACCCCGGTACACCATAATGTGAGACGCGGGAATGTTTTATTGTGTGGTTCCGTTCCCGCTGTTAAACATTACCCATGGTAACCACTAGACGAAGAGCGTAGTCTAGTCGGACGGAAAAGCAACATCGGAAAACCAAAGGCCGAGACCGGCCACGGAGAAACCTTAAGCTCCGGTGCGCCTCGGTGTTTGCGCTGTTTGCATCACCCCAGCCGCTGCTTTAACATTTCTGGACACTCAGTCAATCACCACTCCGCAAACTCGACATCTCACAACACCAACGTTTCGCCTCCCACACACTTCGTACACCTGTTCACCGTCCTCGCGCGACCTGCGAATACCTCCGTCTTCCTCCTCCAAGTTTCGCGCGCCGTGCAAATCCCTCTAATATACATACACCAACGACCAGCCGGCGGTGAGCCACACGCGCCACTTCAATCAGGCATTCAACTACCAACAAGAGATATTTAGAAGGCGCGAAACATGGGCGGAACTTTGTCGGTTACAAGCATATGGAATTTGCTTTTTGGCAAGAAGGAGATACGGATATTGATTTTGGGACTTGTAAGAACTTGCGGCCTTGGGGGAAACAAGGTTGATTGTGAAGCTGATGACAAATGCAATAGGATAATGCAGGCAAGACGACACTCTTGTACAGACTGAAGGTATGCCAAGTGTAGTCGTGATGTTTTTGTCCTGGGCGACCAGGCTGGCTAACAGTGTCTGGACAGATAGGAGAAGTAGTCACAACAATACCGACAATAGGATTTAATGTCGAATCAGTAACATACGGGAAACTGAACTTCAACGTTTGGGTATGTCTTCCCTTCTCATTGCGAGCTCGACCTACACAAACCCATTTCCACCATCTACCATTCAGCCAACTCCCCCTTCGCCTTCCGCTCTCACAAGCAAAACCCCTCTCAAACCACACCAACTAACCCGAAATACCAGGACCTCGGTGGCCAAACCTCCATCCGCCCCTATTGGCGCTGCTACTACGCCAACACTGCCGCCGTAATCTTCGTCATTGACTCCACCGACATCGACCGTCTCTCCACCGCCTCAGAAGAACTCTCCGCCATGCTCAACGAAGAAGAACTACGCGATGCCGCCCTCCTCGTCTTCGCAAACAAACAGGATCAACCTGGCGCAAAAGGTGCCGGTGAAATCTCAGAAGCGCTCAAGCTGGGCGAACTCAAGGACCGGAATTGGAGTATAGTCGCGTGCTCGGCGGTCGATGGACGGGGTGTGAGTGAAGGCATGGATTGGCTTGTGGTAAGTTTGTTCGCTTACCTATGTTTGGAGAAGAGGATGTACTAACGCAACTGCGTCTACAGCAAACAGTGAATGCAGATCAGTAGTTTCTGACTGCGAACTGAAAGCGCACCGAGATAACGTTGATAACTTTTATCTTCGGTACACACGTGGGCTTGACAACGCTCAAAATGGATTGGAGACGACTCGACTCGATGCCACGGCGCTGTCTTTTGATTTAACAGCTAGAACTTGTCTGGGCTCGTCGACGGCGAGGTGATACCAGCACGGTGGAGTTGAGGCGTAAAACATTGTGAATAACAGCGGGACATCGATAATCAATTCGACTTGCATTTTCGAATTCGGATAACGACACAGAGCGCTGAGGACGGGGCCATTCAAATATAAAGCTTTTTATTGGCAAAAAGCAAAACAAATGACTTATAATACAACCCACGTTTATTGGACACGCTGAGCTGCATATGAACTCTGATTTGTATCATTCTTTGATATTATTCATCATGTCATATCGACATGACGAGACTGACTATATGTGGTGCCATGTCCGACTAATATCCTAGCTATGTTGATGCTGTCCGGATATAAGAAATTACAATGAATAGGCTCTAATGCTAAACAATATATAAAAGGTGAGGAGAATGAAGCAAGTAGATAGGTATCATGAATATATCCCCGCAAGAAAATCCGAAAAATAAACACCAATATCCTAGCGAGCCAGATGCCCCTTGAATCATGATCGTGATATCCCTCAAATGCAGTAGAGTAAATAAAGAAAGGACAGTAAAAGAGACTGAGCAAGAGCAATCTTAAAACTGCTCCCACGTCCCAATCTGATGCCCCTGCATCCTAGTCTTCGTAAAATCAACACCATACCGATACTCCGCCAATATCGGCTCTTCGTCAATACCACAATGATCCTCGCCATCTCTACCGGTGAACCAACCCAGCGCATATGTCTTCCCCTGCTTCTCCAGATGCGAGGTCATCTGCCTCGATGTCAACTTCTCCGTGTCGACGAAGTTGACAAGCATCTTGCTTTGATGGATGAAGGCAAGAACTGAGGCCATGGTGCCAATCTGCCGAGGCATAAATTTGTGGCTGCGGCGGGAATATGCCAGACAGGCGATGCCGATGAGGTAAAGCAGGATGAACATTGTGAGAATGAAGGATGCCCAGAATGACTTCAAGGTTTGCTCCGCGTTGAGGTTGAAGTTGGAGGCGTCTGCTTTGTCGAGGGGGTCATCGTCGTCGTCGTCGCGACGCATAAACCGCTTCTCGAGGCTAGGCATAAATTGCTTCCCGTCGACTGAGATAGAAGAGACGCACACCGTCAATATTTCGGCGAGGATAGAGCCAAATCCCACAAGGGCAACAAGGTAGTGACGATTAAAAATAGCTTCGAAAGGGAGCAACAATGGGTTGGTGCCGTTGTAGTCCAAGGTTAATGTCTTCGCAGGCGCCCGTCGCTTAGCAAGGAGAAAGAAAGGCTCTAACATGCGCACGTCACAATTGATGGTGTTCCATAGAATACGGATAACAGTGGCCAGGGCAGTAAGAAGGAAAGGAAGCTTTTCAGTGGCGATTGCTGCTCCGTTGACGAACATGAAAACCGGAACGGCAACAGCGTAGAGGGCAATGTAGGAGATAAACGGTACCCCAGCACTTAAGCGCAACATAAGGGGTCGAGGGTCTGATCCGACCTCGCGAATCTTTTCTTTGCTGTTTCGAATGTATTCTCCCTGCCACAGAGAGCTCTTGTGGAGGATGTAACGACGATGGCGAAGTTGTTTGTGAATCTTGTCCAGGGGAGCCGTATCGAGGCCGCGGAAGTCTGCTAGAATGTGACTTTTCGTAGCCATGGTTGCGATACCAGCGATGCCTTTGGGATCTGAAAGTAGACCGCTTTTCCTACGCATCTCATACATCAGGACGCTACCACAAACGGCGACCACGACTAGGCTTGCCGAGACACCTCGGGACCACGGTGGGTCGATTCGAATGGACTTCAAGTCGTTAAGGTTGCGATCTTTCTTTGGTGGATGCACTATGACAGATGCTGATTGTAAGACCGGAACCAAGCTGCTAGCAATAAGTGTGCCCAGAGAACTATAAATGACCGCAAATTGTTTGTGGCGTAAGGCCCGAAGCGGAACCAGCCAGCTCATAAATGTCAAATAGTCCATATTGAGTGACTCTCCGGCAGTCGCGCCAGTCTTCTTCGACAGTTGGTAGAAGGGTTCCAAACGCTTGACTTCGAAATCGGTGAATTGCCAGAGGATGCCATAGAACACGAAGAACATAATTGGGGCGTATTTCCAGGTAAAGAACTCGGCCACTGTAAGATCATTGGCGATATAAAAGGTTTTAAGTCCGCCATTTGGGTCATCCCTGACTCGCTTCATGGAAAGCTGGCAGAGATATTCTTGTAATCCGGCAAGACCAAGCGCAAGGAAAATGAGTACTGATATCCAAGGCCAGCCCATAGAAAAGGGGCGCCATGAAGGCATGTCGGGATCTGAAGCATGTTAGTTTCATTACCAATTATTATCACAAACAGGATCCAAACATACCTGGAGGAAAGTAGTAGCTTGTATGCGCATCATCTTTATCGGCGTGCCCAGCACCAGTCGTCAATATGCTGCGAGTCTCAAAATCACCACCTCCAAATGTATCACTGATATCAACAGGAATCTCTGACATCGCAACAATATCGCCCGTCTTCTCAGCTTCCAGTTGTGCGTCTTTTGCTTTGGCGTGGACCAATTCTGAGTTCGACAGACCGCGTCTGTGACCAACAAGGTTGCCCTCAGGGCTGGTTGGCGCATCGTTATGCGTGAAGGGTTTTTCCACAATCGATGTCATCCCAGCGCCTAATTGTGCTTCCAATCGCTCAAACTCAGCGGCATATCCAGCTTCGTTCAAATCACGCTCCTGCTCCATTGCATCGGCAGCACTAGTCATCTTCTTCTGTGCTTGGAATTTCTTCATCGGCACGCCATCGAAGCCGCTCAAATCGTAGCCTATCGGCTCATCTAGCTCCTCGACATCATTCAAACGTCGTCTCCCTAGTCCTGACTCCTCATCATCTAGCTTGTTATAATCTGCGCCTTTCGATCTTGCAGTCCGCAGCGAGGAAAGTCGGCTCAGAAGACTTTTGGTCCCACTAGAACTCTGGAATGCTGGTGATGCACCTTGCTGGTCAAATGGATCACGATGAGGATTATACGAGGTGTCTTCTGAGAGGGTGGGAGGAGCGGGAGCGCGGGGTATTCGATACGACGGTTCGGCGGCCGGAACTAAGGGCGAAGGAAAAGATGTTCTTCTCAAGATAGAAGGCGTGTCGCCAGGGCTGCTGGAGACAGCTGAAGGCGGACGGGATGGAAAGAGCTGCGAGAGACGCTCCGATCCGGTGGTGCTTTGCCGGCTGGGTCGCGGTCGGCCTTCAACGGCGGGGGAACCTACGCGGAGAGCAGTAGGAACATAATCGGTCGAAGGCTTCCTAGATGACACCGGAGAGCCTATCTGGAGAGGAGAGGGAACATTCTCCATAGCTGCCTTCTACGCGACCACACCCCAGCTACCCACTCTGAGTGCTGCCAAAGGGCAGAGTTGAATTGGCGGAGTGCGCAGACAGACTTCAGCACCGTATATATTGCTGTGAGAGGAGGCCAACGCGTGCGGGTACCTTGCAGAGTTGTTTTGAGCAAAGTTGGAGAGATTCAAAGGCGCTGGCTCGCAATATTCAAGTCTGGGTCTAAGCTGAGCGGGCTGAACGGTGCCTGGAGCCGTGCGTTAGGAGCAACTTTCAGCCTCATTGACCAAAGCAAACTCACCGGTGCTCCTAGCAGCGTCCAGAAAGAAGCAGCTCTGTTCTCAACAGTCCGGTTGTACATGCGCGGATGCGCGGAGAGGGCGTCGCTCGCGCGATAGAGGGCCGCCCGTGTTGCTGCGGGCGATACCCCACGGAGGCTGAAGAGGCCCCGTTTGTGGTAGAGTCGACTAAGTAGACTACGAAGAGTACAGTAGATCTGCGCGAGTCGGGCCCGCAGCTAACAGGGCCCACGACCCAGGTTGATGGGTGTTGCAACAGTGCGGAGGTGCGTGAACGATTGCTGAACTGCTCTCCTGTAAGTTAAGAGGAAGAGGAGCAACCCGGCTGCTCAAGGAATACCCAGTTACCGCAGCCTGAGACATTGAATGCCAACTCCCGCGGTGAGGGGATCGTCCATGTTATCCAGACTCGAAGAGCACACTTGTGGTGACGCCCATGCTAAAAATACGGCACAGCCGCAGCGCCATCGGTAAACAACGCCAGACCAGGCGTAAAGCCACCTCAATACGAGGTACGAGTGGGTCAATGGGGGCTGGATTTCCCATTGATGCTCCAAAGGTGCAGCGCCGTGTCAATCGCATTTTGTGAGGTTGAAGGGTGAAGAATGTTGATGACGGAAGGCACGACGGGGAGAGGGGCATAGAAAAAGTTTGTGGTGCTGACCTTGCGACACCCGGGGCATGCTGCGCCAGCGGCTCCATTCTCCATTCATATAATAGCTCCCTGGCGTGTACTCAACTTGGTAACTTTCTGTATAACTTTGATCAGCACTAGGCTGCTTTCCCTGATACGCACAACGTGATACCCGATGCAGGCAGTTGATTGTCGCTTTGGGAATCCGTGCTCCAAAACTCCAAGCTCTTGCCTTTTTGGTGTCCTTTCTCAACTTCGAGGTGCTTCACGTGTTGATACACACACACTCACAGTGACCAACCCACAATGCCAGCCGTTTCTTGCCAGTGCCGAGCAGAACACAGCCTCCAGCTGAGGTTCAAACCGCCCTCCAAATAACGCCTGAGTCAACACCCAAACACAAAAGGGCGGTTCACGCTGTAGTCACTTAGGCATCAACCACTAGATATTCATGCAATGCATCTCAGTAGTAGCCAGCGAGACCTATACTCATCACCAGCTTGCACATCCCCATCTCCATAATGACTTCCCAAACCACTCCCTACCGCGAAATTCGCGCCTCCTATACCCCTACCACGATAACCGTCTACCAAGCCTACAATACCGCCATTGCAACCGCAGCAGTCTCTGCTCAGAAGCTCAATGCATCGCCAAAATTCAGTACCTCGCGCATGACATGGATCAAGCCCTCCTGGGCCTGGATGCTCTATCGTAGCGGCTACTCATACAAAGATGCTGGACAGGCGCATATTCTCGCGTTACACTTGACACATGAAGCATTTACGAATCTGTTGCGCAAAGCGGTGCTTTCCCACGGACATGATGGGGAGGAGGTTGATAGCGGGAGAAAGGCCAGACGTGAGAAGAGAGGGAAACCGGCGTCGGTGAGGGTGCAGTGGGATCCGGAGAGGACGATTAGACTGGGCAAGTTGGAATGGCGGAGTATTCAGATTGGAGTGCCTGGGGCGTGTACGGACGAGTTTGTAAATGGTATTGTCAAAATCGAAGATGTTACTGAAAGGGCTAGGGAGTTGAAAAGGGTATTGGACGAGGAGCCGGGTGTCAGTGTGGACGCGTTGATCGAGAGAAATCTCGTGCCAGAAGAGAGAGTTTTTGAGGTGGATGAAGAACTACGGAAGATTCTACGTATGGATAAGCCAGAAGAGGACGAACTGAAGGAGGATTTTCTAGAGGATGGGGACGAACGCTGAGTGAAGGTCGAAGAACGCTTTCGAAAATTCAAGCATCGTTCTATTTTCTTTCGTTTTCATATCGATTACTTGTCAGGTGTTGAATGGTGTTAATATTCTATTTTTTTTTGGGCCCCGTGTCACAACGTAGTCTTTGAACCTTATGAGAACACTAATTTTTTTTTCCATCTTGGCTGTGAGCATTTAAAGTATTATTACTGTGAAGTATATATGGTAGCTGGCTTAAATTATCCCATGCTTCTCGGGTCGTCTCTGGTGGTGCTGCCAGGTATTGTCTTGCCGTTGACGGAGATTTCAGGAAGGTACCACACCACCACCACCACTACCACTACCATTTCGCATTACACTGGCCTGCATATACAAGTGGGAGCGCGTCCCGAAGACAAGACTTTAGAGCACATTTGTATAAACCGATGACCCTTTGACTATAGTTCTGAGCAATTCTTTTACCAAAAGAAGGGCAAAACATATAGCACCAATATGGCTAAGGTGCATATCCAATATACAACGTTCACGATGCACGACTATCACGAACACTTGCATACTACACCTCCTACGACAACGCTTACCGCTTAAGGTAGGAGCGCACCAAAGATCACCATACAATAATGTCATTCAAGGAAGTTCCGGTCCCCACAATGTCTGAAACCGCCCATTATTCATCACACTGGGCCTCAGCGACGGTGCACACTTCAAAGACGTAAAATCTCCGGCCCTAGGCGTCATAAGAAAGCATGTGTCAACCCGTGGATCAGATAGACCAAGGTATTCGTCATGGGTTATGGGTCCGAGTGTACACGACCCCAGTAGCGGCCGTCCATGCTATACACTTACACCGAATACTCCGTCGGCAAAATCTTGTAATTGGGATGTGCGCAAGGGACTCGCTGTCCGCGGGTTCTTGTTACAGGGTGGAGTGACCATCTGCCGAGGTCTTGTAGATCTAACTTCTACCTACCGATTCTTGCCAGTTTTCACAATTTGGAAGGAAACCTGGTTCGGCGGGTTCCACAAATGTTACAGTGTCTTGTCCTCTAATCTCTGCGCTTCATTACTGCCTTTTAAGAGAATGAGGGTCTGGCGAATAGTCGGTCGCGATAATAACGTCTTTCGCCGCTCGTAGCCCGATCGCCCTGTTTGCCAAAGGCGCAATCACTATACGTGCGATGCATGACTGTCACCAGCTATTCTATATGTGCGAGAGAGCTGTTCCGCGCTCTAGCAATACGTTGAACCCACAATTCCGGCCGTAATCGCCCAAAAAGCCCTTGTAAACGAATCATTTCATCGTGACCCACTGCAAACATGGCCCTTTAACCCGTTTGGGCCATTCTAATTTAAACAACGATTCAAGCTTTGGCAACTCCCTTCCATAGTCGCATGTGTCGTCGTAATGGACAGTCACGATGCACAAAATTCATATTCAGCACATTACCATAAGAGCGGTGGCTTCAGCTCGTATACCCGGCAGAGGGGGGCTGAACGATGCGAGGTAGAGGATCAAAATGAATCCAGACTCGGATTGACAATTGTGCCAAATCTTACCAACATGCCAGACAAGCGGCACATACACCTGCTGATTGCGCAGCGTCGGCTAGAGCTACTGGCTATCGCACTGTTTGTAAGGAAGAGTAAGATGTCCTATTCTTTCGCTCGCATTTCGCATCCTGCGCTAGGTTACTTCGGGTGTTGCCGTCGTATGGTAGAGATGCGGCCAAGGTAGGATGGGGGGCCTTGATTTAGTACTTATTCTACGAGAAGGCCTATACACCTCCCTGATCACCTCAGCCAGCTAGCTCCAAGGGGTTAAAATTGCGCATAGTACGGTATGGATGGCGACAGATTGTTTCCCGCCTTGAGACTCAGAGTACGGGCGGTTGTTGGACCAGCCGCTATCAGATACGCTGCCAACGTTGGTGAGGTCGCCCTATGTACTTCTTACGTGGCCTCATCGTCATTCGATTGGCCTCTATCCGCAATCCTTGTTGTTAGGTGAAGGATGTGCGCATCCAAAAATTAGGCGATGTGCCCGAAAACGGACAAATTCCCAATCCTGATAAACCACTCGTATACGTACGAGCGCCAGACCGATCGTATTGACTGGTCGCTTTTGTCTGCCGTATAGTTCGGTCCTACTCAGGGAGGAAAAGGTGGAGATCGGCCGAACTTTGAGACGTGCACACTTTTTTTTTTCAGGCGGCGGCGGTATGTGGTATTAGTGCTGGAGAGCTGGACAAAGTGTATATTGGATGTAGGTATGAGTATGGGTGGTATTGTGGGGGGAATGCTGCAATGTAGATAAGCATGGATCCCAGCAGGTACATACATAACCAGATGATGTCCCCACGGCACAGAGAGAGAGGCGATGGTGTTATTGCTGTTGCTGTTGCTGTTGCTGTTGCTGACGCCTGATGGCTTTTGTGATGGCGAGCTGGTACTCTTCGGGGGATGGTGGTGGTACGGTACTGGGGGCAACAAGGGGGTCGCAGGTCAGGATTACAAAAAGTTTAATGCCAGTGGCTAGTGCTGGCTCTTGCTCGCTCTTGCTGGCGCAGGCCGGCTCAGGCGGGCAAGTGCGCAAACTCAGCGAGCAGCGAGTGTGGCGGGGCTAGTGCGGCGTGGCTAACCAGTACGCGAAACCTTCAAACGCGCCATGCTCCTCAGACCTCTTCCCTCATCTTCTTCTCCACATCATGTAATAATCCGCTGCCAGTGTATCGACGATCCGGGCTAATTTTAATCCTGACCTTGACCTTGGTGTGCACATGTCCTATTCGGCGCCGCTTACCCTTTCCGGTCTCTGTACATCCCCCTGCTCTAAGCACACCTGCATGTAGTCTTACCAGGGGACATCATCACATTTTCCATCCTTGGCTGGCCCCCTTCAACACCATTCATCGCTTAAAAGAGGAGGAACATCGGAATAGGATATTCGGGCACTTACAATCCGACTGGCGCTCCACCGCCACACCACGGTAGATCCGTACATCTCCCCGCCATGGATGGGGCTTCCATCACCTATGCCACGTCGAAAGACTGGCTCGATATCATGAAAAATAGGTCCAAGGTGCGCATGCACGAGCTGATTGAACGGCTGGGCCTACGCGCCAAATGGTCTTCCAACAAACGAGGCAAGACCAACTTTGAATCCGCCCTCGTCCGCGAGCTGGTCGCTGACATGGGCGATGTGGTTTCAAACCTTCCAAAAGAACCCGATGAGTTGATGAAATTTTTGTCCGAGGAAGGGAGCTTGAAAGAGGATGTTGACCATCTTATGGAAAAGCACGGAAGTAAGGTCTGGGGACGAGTGGGTGATAGGGACCATCTGATCAATGTTGGAGAGCCCGGCGTAGAAGACGGGATATATCCTCGAGATCTGTACTTTGAGAATGACGAAGACAAAGAATTGTGAGTAAATTTATATATCAGACTTCGGCTCAACGGCTATTGTGCATACAGGCGCTAACGACGTATAGAATCCGGGTTCTCTTGCATTGGTGGGTAGGTCTCAAAGCATGCAATGTCATTCTGGCCCGCGAACGATTGGATCGCGAGCGAAAAAAGAAAGAAGAGAACAGAAAAGCCAGAGCAGAGATGGAGCATCAAAATCCAAATGCATTAGTTGAGGAAGCCGCGGGTGTGCCTGGCTCGTTTGTAGCTCTGGCCCCAAACACAGGCACAGGGCCACCACCTCTAAACACAGCATTAGGTGGAGTACCAATCCCTGCGACCGAGGCAGCTCGCCATATCTTTCATGCGGACTCGGCATCACGGGGTAGTCCGATCTCAAGTGCTATGCTCACCCCCCCGGAGTCGAGTGAGAGCCCCATTGCACCTGTTCGTGGGGATGGCGGCTTCACCTCCGTCAACCCCAATGGCCTAGCTCCAAATGGAAATGCTAGTGCCTTTACCACAGTAAATCCACATCTTGCACCAGCAGGGCCACCTCCAGGCGTGGTAGATGGCGTATACAGCCGGCCTGGAACTGGAGACATAAATGGCTCTAGGCACTCTAGTCTTGCCGCACAAGCAGCAATTAACGCATCTTCATGGCCGCCTCCACAACATGCGGATAGCAAAGCAGCGTTACAACAACAGCAAAGCATATCACAAGCGGCAGCAATACGACAGCTCAACAACGACCTTTCGAAGCTAGTTGCAAGCTTTGGTCCAGACGAGACACCGCCACCGCATCCCTCAGACGAAATATCACAACAGAACAGCAGCACATACCGCGGCCTCGACATTGACACGCTGCAAGCCCTGCGAGCGTACATCTACGGAGAAGATACCAGCGCAACTCTCGATGAGGACACATTGCTCAACCGACTCGAAAAAGCGTGGAGAGAGGGCGTCCGCGGCGACTACGAGCGCATAATTGACAACATTCCAGTATTCATTGCGCGAGAACGAGCGTTCTTGACGTGGCTCGAACTAAAGAGACATTTGGCGGCTCTCGAGCGAGCAGACAAGCGTACGTGCAATAATGATTTCTACATTCCCAGTCCCGAGTAATAAGACTTTTAATCTATTAAAGTCATAATATTACAATAACAGGCGCCCAAGCATTCCGGTCGCAGACTACTAACATTACATTCCAGGTTGGCGCAGTGAAGGGACTACAGCGCCAGAAATCGAGCGGCGCATCCAGCAGCATCGGACGCTGATGGGTGCTACACAAAGCATCCTGGTTAATTTTGAGGATATTGGAAAAGGATTTGGGTTGGATCCCAATGTGCAGGTGGACAGGGATGAGGTGCTAAGGCAGGCATTTGTTGTGCTCGCGGGCGAGAAATATGCAGTGGAGATGTTGTGGAAGGGTATTGAGTATACCGGGGTGATTCGGTGGCTGGGTGAGCATTTGGAGGCGTTTAGGAAGGATGAGGAAGAAGAGGGGAGGGGCATGTTGTGGTATGTTGGGTAAGACTAGGATTGCGATCGCCGGCTCTAGTCGCGGCGAGAAAGACGTGTTTTGAAATCGGCGTTAGGCCAGTGGGGGGAGTCATCAGGGCGGTGCAATTGTACGAAAGAGGATTTTTTTTCTCTTGATTACCTATGGCAAACCTGCAAACTTTTTTTTTCTAATCGGAATCGATGCGATTCTCGCCGAGTTGGGAGAAATGTTCGGTAGTTGGCTTGGTTCGGTGTGTGTAATCTGATCTGTACTAGGAATATGACCGGCCAATACCGCCTAGTGCGCGCTGATGCATTATACTCTACTTGTGCTTTGCTAGTTGTAGATCAAACATACAGCGTAGGCGGCAAGGATTAAATTTTCGCTAGCTTGGCAGGCGTTGCGCACACACACTCACACACGTCAGGGGGACAGGGGGGTGGGTGTGGTCACTGAAGATGCACAGTTGTAAGGCGTGGTGTAGGCGGGCGTACCAGAAAAAGCGCATGCAAGCCAAAAAAGCCAGCGCCGCTACGCCCGAGGCACTCCTACTCGTACAGGAATAATCATCAACTAAAATTTTTTTTTCCTTGTTTCCCTTCTTTTTGCCGAATAAAGGAAACATAGGCAGCGACCAAAAAGTCAAATAAAGCAAGTACAGTAGTCCGAAGACAGCCACGGTACCCGACCCGAAGTGGCTACTTGTACGAGCAGGTACGGCGGAGGCAAATAGGGGGGGTTTGGTTGGGCGAGCCAGTGCGTACGGGTGAGGCGTGCGAATCAATCAAAAACGGGTTGCTAGGAGATGGGCCAAAGTGAAAATATGAGACAAGCGACAGAAGCAGACGAGACAGGAAGGCCAGGAGAGGACAGGAAAAACAAGACAAGACAAGACGAGGCGAGGCAAGGCGAGATCAGGCAATGAAGCGATGCGATGCAGCGATGGATGGGACCGATGGGAGGGAGCGATACGGTAGATGATGGATTAGCACGCAAATAATTGTGCCAATGCCAAACGGCTGCCACGTTCCATAGCAAGTAATTTGCCACGGGTACGCAAGTATTGTTGCAGGCAGATGAGTAATTGGGGCATGGTACGCGAGTAAGAAGGCATCATACCGAAACGAGCGCGTCATAGATGCGAAGGGCAGGGGGGGCGAGGGCCGGAAGCAGCAGCCTGTTACGACGAGGCAATAGAAATGGGGGAAACGCTTGGGGAGCTGGCAGCTGGCGGACTGGTGGCAGCAGTCCGCTCGCTCGCTGGCCCGCTGGCTGATGGATGGATGGATTGGACGGATGATGGGCGTGGCAAGGCATCTCTGTTAAATTAAGTAAAAGACCGGATATTTTGACCGGTCGAGGATACACTAGATGCATAGATGAGATGGGATAGCATAACGTGTAATAAGCACAGGCCAGTCGTCACCACTTGCAGTCGCCAGTCGCCAGTCGCCAGTCACCAGTGGGCAGGCCTGGCGGTACACGGTACAGGCGAAAAGCAAGGGAGGAGGGCCGTCATGGCCGCGATCCCTGGCCAATGGACAGCGGGTGGTACGCGGTGCGGATTGGGACGGAGTAGTTAGTATCGGTGGTATTAACACAAGCGCGAGTCAGAGCGAGAGTCATCTCCAGAGGGCAGAGAGGAGCGGCGTCACGGCATTGCGAGTGGGAGTGCGAGGGAGTTTATTAGTGGGCATTGGCGCTTGGACATGCGTGGGTTTATTATTTTTTTTTCTTTACCGTTGAGACTGATGCCAGCAGGTTGCAGCCCGCAGGTTGTTGTCACAGCGAGACTAGTGGAGTGGAAGGTGGTAGATAGCTGCCAGCCCAGCCAGCCAGCCAGCCCCGGGCTAGAACGACGCTTGCCTCTTTTCCTTTTCCTTTTCCTTTCATCTCATCGATTCGTTTTTGTCGCGCGCGTCACTCGTCACTCGTCACTCGTCTCGTCGCTCGTCTTGTCGCCCGTCTCCTCTTACTCTTACTTTTCTTACACGTTACATACATCCATACATCCATACATACATACATACATACCCACTCTCCTGCTCCCGCTCCTGCTCCTGCTCCTGCTCACCATACACACTCACCTGATCGGCAGTGTTGGGCTAGTGTGCCTTCTTCCTTCCTTGTACGTGGTATACGCCGCTTAGCCTTTATCCCGCCCCGTACCACGCTCGCTCGTTCGCTCGCTCCCTTCTCTACCGCTCTCTACCGCTTTTTACTCCCTCCGCCTACCTCTCCTCTTTATTACCTTTTTTGCTGCGGCCCTACCCTCGGCCCTCCTTCTCTCGCTCTTTTACCACCGACTACTTTTCCCCCGTCTGACACAGCACCCCCTCCTCCCCCAAAACTTTGTTCCCCATTCTTTCGCAGAAGAAACTTTTTTCCAAGACGCCGGTTACGCTAGTGGAACCTCCCGAGTGTGTACTCTGCCAGTCTGCGACTCTGCTGGCTTCTGGCCTGCTGCTTGCTGCTTGCTGCCCTTAACGTTCCCCTTTACCACCTACCTTACCGACGTTTCTCAACAATCTGCGTTTGGACTATCTGCCCCCGATCCATCAGATCCACCCGATCGCTGCTGTCTGGACTATCCCATCGTCTCTCCACACCCACCCAACCACCCCAATCATTCTCATCGCCCTTATCGACATTACCACCTATCCATGCTGCTGCCATCCTAATTCATCATCTCCATCTCCATCTCCATCTTCTCCACCCCGATCCCCTCCGCCATGAGCTCCAAGGACAATCTCGCTCTCGACCAGGAGCACGGCGTGCAGCGCTGGGACCGCGCCCGCTGGATCTCCGTCTTCTCTTCCCACAACCCAACTATTCGCGAAATCACAGAGTGTCTGGGCCTCGGCCTCTCTGCCTCCAGCTCCACCACCAACCGTGGCATTCCCAAATTCGACAACCCTGATTATCGCAAGCTTTCCAGCGAGGTCACCAAACTCTCAAAGGAGCTGCCCAAGGAGCGCGACGCCCTGCTCGACTTCGCCGCAGACCCAAAAAGCCTGGACGCCGAGCTCGAAGAATTGCTTACGACCTACGGTCCTGCCATTTGGGGACGCGAGGCCGACCGCACCTGCCTACTTACTCCAGATGCATCTAAAAAGACATACACCCGTGACCTCTTCTACGAGGTTCCCGAAGACAAAGAAATGTAAAGTTGAATAATCATCACGTGTTGTTTTTCCCTCTTTCGAGTTTGCGCTAACTACGCCATGCCGCAGACTAAAAATACATCTGCATCGGTGGATCATCATCAAAGCATGTTACTACATTCGCAACATGAAGCTCAAGCGCCCCTCAGCTGCCGGGGATTACGAGACGCTCGCTGACATTGACGCGGACGGCGCCGCCAGTCCAAACAAGCTCCAACTGGTAATGCAATTCCCCCATTCTCCCAACGTTGCTGTCGCAGAAATATTTACCCAGCCACAGTCACCACATGAGACAAATGGTTCCGCCACCCCACCAGACTACCCAAATGGGTCACTTGCAGCAAGTGCTGATTTCAAGTCTTTCAATGGCAAGAAGCGCAAGACCTCGGCTTACATGTCACTGTCTGATGGTGAGGACCCGTCTTCTACACCCTCTAAGCGGCCTTATCATAGTCAGACAATGCCGCCTCTCTCAAGGAAGAGCCCTCGCAAGTCTCTCAAGTCGCTTGCCGCCGCGAGCCCTGGTAGCACTGAAAACATTCCACCTCAGAGCCAGGGAACCTATCTGTCGCCATCCGTAGCTTCCGCACCAACGCCTGAGGTCGGCAGGACTCAACTTAGCCCTCTTTCAAATAATGAATTGAATGGGGTAGCTAGGCAGCCAAACACCGCTTCTCCTGCTCCCGGTGGGTTTACTGCGGTAAATTCCGCTGGCAGCTTTACTGCCGTTAATACTGCTTCTGCGGTTCCAGAATCAGTACGGGAAATCCCGCGGGATGCCCCTGCTCATGATACTCGTAACTATGCCAGCCCATACGACTCTAGCCCATATGGTGCTTCAGCTGCTCAGAATACTTCGGATACTCGCAGTGCGCCACCTTTGAATGCTGCTCCTATTACTTCCAATGGCTTCCAGGCAGTAAATTCTCCAACTATTACCAATGGGGTCCCTGCACGTAATTCACCGGTCATACAGCATACTCTTCATGCACATATTGCTCCACATCCGCCACAGCCACCACAGGCTCAGGCTGTTGCCCAATTACCTACTCATCAACCTACTAGTCGTTCTAATACTCCAGGCGCGCAACCGCATACCCGCTCTCATATCGCACATGCCCCTACCAGTAGATCTAATACTCCTCTCGCGCCGGTCGCGAATGCGCAGCCAACACCGGCATCTAATGTGCAAAGCGCACATGCATATAACATGCACATTGTTCCTACCCAGACATCTCATCCTGCTCACGCGGCTCCTGTTAGCACTCACCATCATGCTCCTCCGCCAGTGTTGAAGAGCCATGCCAGCGAAGTCGCCCATGTACCTACCAAGGTCTACGCCGCAGCCGATTTGAATTTCTTGCAATGCGAAGTCCTAGGCTTGCTCATGCAATATCTCTTCCCCAAGTCTACTTCACCTCCTGACGAAGGCCTCCTCTTCCACAAGCTTGAAACCCTGTGGTATCACGGCGCTGCCGCATTTAATGCCCAGCTTCATCCTCACTTCGATCTGTACAACAAGATTCTTACATCATGGATTCTTGAAAGGCGCAAGATCTCCACACTTCGACACAACCTTGCCTACTCGCCTGGTGTTTCGGCCTCTGAAATGGTCGATCGCTTGTTGGCGATGAACGATCTTAGGGTTATGAGACTCAAGTGGAAAAACATGAGTACCGTAGAAGGTGCAAGCCCAGAGGACTTACTCTGCCGGACCTTGGCTATCATCACAAACACCGAAGGCACAGAATATCTGTTCAAAGATGGCCTAGAAAGGCAGAATGAAAGCCTCTTTGAATTCCTCAGGAGCGAGGATATGAGGATTATGATGCACAGGCGGTAAGCTATCTATTAGCTTTCATCTTCTCTTATCTTCTTTCAGCAAGCTTCTATGATGCTAGCTCTGGATTGTTTCGTCATCTACAATTTGTAATCCTGGGTTGCGGAGCGTTATGTGGGGGGTTTCCTTCATTTCTTGTTCTCCGTGTCTGTCACTACATTTTCTGTAGTAAGGACATCTTCCAAGAAAGCTCGGGAGGCTACTTGTTTCGTTTTCAAATTTGATTTTCAATTTTAGCGACGGCGTTTGGTGGACATGGTCATTTAAATTGTTAATTTCCATGTTTGATAGTATCTGGTTCAGTATGGGCTCCTGGTTTCTAAGGTTGATTTGGGAATATTTTTGGGTTATGTCTGTTTGCTACTAGATTGGCTCTTTTCTGCATTGCCCATCACTGGGAAGATATACCGTGTAACTATATAATGGAGATGTCGTATGGGTACCCTACCAAAGGTGTGTGCAATGGTTTGATGTTTGCAATTATGACTTTTTGACTTGTAGAGCACGTATTCTCAATCGCGTGTCTGATTTTTGTTGGCGCGTTGAGCCACATCTACATACATGCCAACTCGGTGTGTTGCCGAGAGACCAGTACTTGTGCATTTATGGATCCTTTGTGTCCCGCGAGCTGTCGTGATAGTGTTCAATATCTCATACCTTTTTTTATGATACATGGAATGCTTCAATATTCGGCAGCGTGTGACATGCTTCCCGAATACCCAAGTTCTCTCGTCTTCTTTCTGTTCGTGCTGGTCATGCGGGTGAATTTTGCTCCCTTGTTTTGTTTTTCTTTGACCAGCCCTGTTTTGACTTTGTGGCTTTGGTTTCAATCCTGGAAGCTCGGTGAATTCTGGAGATGTTGACTGGGTAGCTGAAACTGTGGTGTTTTTTGGGGTCTCTTTTGGAAGGTATATACGGTACGTATGGTTTTGATCTGCTTTGTTGATGGGTAGGTAAGTAAAGTCACGAGAGACATATGGGAACTGCTTGTCGTGGTTGTAAAGCGGTGGGAGAGGAATTATAGAGTGCAGGTTCGATGAATTTCTTGGTTTGGTTTGATGGGGTGAGAGGAAGTGTAGCGTATACATTCAATGTCCTTGATTTATTTTGATGGCGTGAGAGGTGTATTTAGAGAAGTGTATGGGAGGGAGTTCGATGGGATGAACTTCAAAACAAGACATCTACCAATGAGCGCTTGATCGGGCAGCGAAGGTCTCCCACAGCATGTTATGGCTTTTCCAGCCCTACAGAGCCTATTCCTCGGTCATTCAGCGATGCGGACTCCGTCTACTCAGATATATCCAGTAAATCCAGCACACTCTCTGTCAACAACCCGAAATTGCTTGAAAGAGTTGAAGATGCCATCAAGCGTCTCATCGCACCAGAGATAAATGCACTGAAGAAAGGACGGCGCACTTGGAAAAATCAGGATAAGGTCGAGACCTCTGCTGTCGAAGAAGCCATCAAGCGTCTCATCTTACCAGAGGAAGATGCACTGCATGGCAAGGAGCGTTCCCAGGAATAAGTCAAGGAAAGCTACAGGGTTTCACCAAAATGTGCTGACAAACCTCCATATCTCACTGGAGAGGATTGCCTTGAACAGAGTTAGGTAGAGATGTCAGAACTTGGAGATATATCTCGTGTGAAGAGATATTGAGAAACCAGGGCAATATAAGCACACTATCATTCAAATAAAGATATATTCCAACCTCTGAGCATAGCAATTTACTTTTCGCAGGAACATCAATTGATACATCATCACGGTCACGTGCCGTGACGCTGAGCGGTGCATGTCTCTAATTTTCAATCATGTGTGATGTTCTGCTATAGAAATTTCCACATTTTTGAGCTAATTTAAAGAGCAATAATCATTTAAATAGTACTAGAACCAATAGAGAGTCCCTATGTTCGATTTTTGAGGATGAACATATAAGCCTGAGGCCCGCTACCTAGAAAGGTCATGATTGCTACGTTTCCTTTTGTGGCATACCTCACCGCGAGAACAGAGAGTTTGTATAAATGCTTTAGGTAAGCCATATGCATGGTGGGCAAGAGTATTACGTGACACCTGTGGGACCCATAGGGCCGCTTTTCGCGGTCGTTTACATGCCCAATCATGCCGTACATTCAAGCGCCCCCGCAGCACTGCACCGCATACCTGCAAGTTCTCAATATTCAACCTGATCACCGCGCTATTTTAAACTCTAGTTCTCGGAGCAAAGAGTCCACTGTCTTATACTAGAGCCTGGTTCTTGTTGACAACGCTACTCTGGCTAGCTCATCAAGCCAATACACTGTCAAACCTCTGTTTCAATGCAGACTGGCAGGTGTCCAAACCGCAATTACCAGAAGATGAATATCGCCGCGAGATACTACGTCTTCTGGGGCCAGAGGCGAAAGTTCATAAAATCCGTTCAGGTGGCTACAGTATCACTACATTTACACCGAATCTCCCAACACCTGTAAGTGACTTCTTAATTCCACTGTATGTAGAGAACAAGAAGCTCATAATCTGAAGGGAAAGTGGAAGGAATGTGAAGAGCGGGGCCTTGTAGACCTGTCGCATAAGGACAATTTCCTGGAGGAATTCAAGACGTTGGCGGAAAGAACTAGCTTGGAAAAAATGGGTTCCACTTCCTCACCCACTCCACCCGCTATCGAACGAAACCAGTCTGCCGAGGATAAGTTGGAAGATTCGGATGAGGAGGAAACCATACAATTGAGAGTAGCCAGAATACGCAAAAGAGTTGAAGAATTGACCGGAGTTTCTTCGCCGGTTTCGCTGCCACCACCGGCCACTCCACGTCAGGAGGTCAGAGATAAGCTTCTCAAATGGAAATCACATTCTCTAAACGCTGCTGAACACTCTCAGAACCGTCAGTTTCTAGAAGCTAAAACAAGTTTTGATACAAAGCCCATGCCTAAACTGTCTTCCAGTAATGATCCCGACTCTACTCTTATAACTGTCAATCCTGGGGACGACTTAGAACTAAGCAGTCAGGATATCCTTCCGTATAAGCCAGTCAAACTTCTGGGGGTGGGAGGAAGTGCTGGCGTTGAAATGGTCCTTGATTCCAAGACCGATATGGGTTATGCTCGCAAGACTTTCAGGAATATATACACGCGTAACATAAGGGATGCAAAGCAGAAATTTCGCAATGAAGTTCAAGTAATGCGTCGGCTCGCCTCTCATCATCACATCATCAAGCTCCATGCCACATACATCATACAACGGGAACTTGCACTCATATTAAGCCCAGTGGTCGACAGTGGAGATCTTGCAGCGTTTCTGCAAGACTACAGAGACGCTGACGTCCAAGACCCTTCGCGAGTAGACATTCTGCACATGGCTTTTGGCTGTCTAGCCTCTGGGCTTAGCTTCATGCACCAGCAGAGAGTTCGACATAAAGATATCAAACCGCAAAATGTCCTAATCCATCAAGGGTCAGTCATCTACACCGACTTTGGTATCGCGTTAGATTTCCTCGAATCTGCGCAGAGTACGACATTTGGCGCTCTCCAGGGCTTGACGCGGCGGTATTGCGCACCTGAGGTGGAGTATCAAGGTAGTCGGAACTCGAAGTCTGATGTTTTCTCATTAGGTTGTGTATACACTGAAATACTCGCCGCGTTGATGCCAGAGGCTATACCAGACGCAGCACTTGAAGGATGTTTCTTTGAGAAAGTGGCTGAGGACGGTGTTATTCATAGTCTGGAACTTCCAGATCACGCCAAATTTTCGTTGTTTAAGAAAATGCTCTCAGCTAATTCGCAAGACCGACCATCAGCCGCAGATGTTGTCCAAGAGCTTCGTACAAACTCAGAATACCAGTTTTGCGATGCTTGTATAAGTTTAGAGAACCCTGGAAGTTCCGAACCTCACCATAGACAGGAGCCACCTCTCACATAATTGGCGGGAAGTGCACATTTTGCTTTCAGGGCTGGAGCAGAAGAGCGCTACTGAAAGACACTGGCACTTGTACATAATCAATTTCTTTTCATTCATACGCTTCGATGCTACTTCTGAGAAATCGTGACTTATGTGTTATCTTTTTAGTTTTGGCATGCTAATTCTCCCGCCGATCCCATCTGCCATGCATCTGTCTAGATAACCCATGCTAAGATGTTGAAAGTCCATGTCCACCACACCCTTCGACTCGACTTTTGCCTCTCACAAGAACGCCGTGTTGAAATCGACATTCAAATATCAACAACTCCTTCCAATGCTCTCTCAACAACCACGGCAAAGGTACGGAAATGCAACGCCTATCTTGATACTCTCTTACCAGCCGCCTAAGGCTGACCTGGCCAAACGGCATCCGCAATACTCCTGACAAGTTGCAACTTCTTCCTCATATCCTCATAACCCAGCGCATTACCCTCAGCATGTGATGCAAATCCGCATTGTGGGCTGACACAACACTGTTGCAAAGCTTCCTCCCTGCTTTGACCAGTTCCCTTGGCAATGAAATCAGCAGCCTGGTTAACGCGAGCAATCATTTCATCCTTGTTCTCCAGAGCTGGGAATTTGGAGGTTATTACGCCGAGAACGACGTTCTTGTTCTTTGGGAGGTGGGCTAGGGGCTCAAAGCCGCCTGCGCGGGGAGTGTCGTACTCGAGGTAGTAGGTGTCGACGTTCAGATCCTATAGACTTTTAGTGTACGAGGCTTTCAAATTTACATCGTTCTATAAGAAACTGTTGCCGTACCTGGAATAGTTTCTTCGCAATGATGTCGTATGCGCCCTCAGAGAAGTGACGACTCCCAACGTAGTTGCCACGGCAGAGATGAATACCGAGATGCATGTCCGAGGGCCTCTCGAAACATTTGTTGTAAAACTTGACGTAGGCGTCAAACATCTCATCCGCGGTCTTGGTGTTTCCCTTGTCAGCAGCCCAGCCCTCCAACATGGATTCAGAGCAGAAGTATGCCAGATTCGGGTCGTCAATCTGAATGTTCCTGATACCCTGGGAATGCAAGATCTTCAATTCTTCTTGATAGGCCTTAGCTACATCCTCGAAGTACTCCTCGTCACTCGCGTATACGTCTTGAGGGAAGCTTCGTCCAGCTTTGTAGCGGAAATGGTACCAACTAGGCGAGATCATGGTAATCTTAATGTTTTTCCACTCATTCTCTGGGATCAGCTTCTTCATGACATCAACTTCACGTTGGTAGCTTGAGTGGCCGGGGTGGCTGATTTTGCCCACGCAAACGGTAACGGCGTTGGGGATTTCCTTCGATTCCATGAAGGACTTGACATCGGGAGCATATGGACGGAACATGTCAGCATCATATCCCTTGAGGACACCAAGTTGAAGCTCCTTCATGCCATTGAGCTCCTCAAAGAAGGTGCCCCAAAACATGTGCCTACGAATCTGATTAGCTCATACAAAATCTCAAAGTTCGCATAGCAGACAACCTTGCATATTCGCCGGAAGAAACGATTGAGAGACCGCAATCCTTTTGCAGCTTCACAACCTCAGCTATAGCCTTGTCCTCCAACGGGACAAGTTCGGACTGTGGAGCTTTCCCCGCAGCAACATCATATCTTTTCTGAACCAATTCTTCTGGGCGAAGCAAGGAGCCGCAATGCTCAGCGCGGAAGGGCGGGCTTCTCTTTGCAGTCGACATCTTCAAGGGAGTAGATTCTATCGTAAGAGCTGACGAGGGGTGAGGTGGTGAGGGGAAAGTTTGCCCCTCATGGAAGAAAGCCCCGCCTTATTTGGGGGCGACCGCTGTCTGCTAATCTCTAATACATGCGCCGTTCTTGGGAATTTTTTTACGCCACGGGGTAAATTAGGCCCACATACTGGTCATCACCGGTTGAGTGTGGTGGTAGACTAGCCTGTTTTGCTGAACGTGATGTTGGATGGACTTCCGCAGTCTGAAGTGGAGCTCTATCCCACATCAGGATAATAGTAAACAAACACCCACTTGTACTTATTTGGTGCGACCATGCAAGGCTACAGTTTCAATTGTAGTATTCATAAAACTAGAAAGAAAAGCCAAATTATTTGAGGAGACAAAATGCCGATATCGATGAAGGGCCGCTGACCTGTAAAGGCCCCACATTGCACTATCATTCACGATAAACTGCTCCACATGAAGATAGGGAATGAATGATTTCATTTCACCACGCTGAACTTGTAAGCAAAAATACTGAAGCCTTTAATCTTCCTTTGGTATTGCCTGGTACCATCAATAACAAACTTCAGTATTTTTCTATCCATATTTTCTCCTCTTCTCTCACTATTCATGCACTTGGCGGCCCCACATTGAGCATCATGCCACATAGAGTTCCTCATTTCTGCTGAATTCTTATCACTTTCATACCTGATGCCATATCTTGATCTTGATCTAGATGAGGCAATGGTAGCCTCTGTATGCCATATCACTTAGCTTTATAGTGTTCGCCCCGGCCAGCTGTGCGAATGCATAAGAGCGCCTCACCATTTGACAGTTCAGTTTTGAAACTTTAGCTAAGTCAAGGCCGTCGAGAAGCATAATGTAAGAGAACAATCACCAGCCTCAAATATTGAACTGCTTAGCCTATTACACGTGATTGATTAAGGGGCCAGGGTGCGTGGGTTAGGTCACCTCTCTTTGTTTTCTCGCCACAGTAGTCGTAGCGGGCTTAGGGCGATAGTAGAATGCCCATACTATTCCTAATAGTCGTCCATGGCACTAGAATTATATTGGGAGGCTATAGATACAATCGCCCACAGTATTATTCTTATGAACATACTAGATCTTTCAATGAAGGCAGCCTTAAAGAAATCCTGATTCAGGTTGTCTTTAGAAGAAGGTACAATCTGCATTTCGTGCATCATGATAAATTCAAAAGTCCTTGCATTCCTGGTGTAGTTAGCTGCACAAGGAGCAACCTATCAGCGTACTTGAGGTATGTTACATTCGATGAGACTTGGGCGAATTCATGACATAATTTATGCCCTATTTAATTGAGGGACTATCTAGATGGTAAATGGTCAAATTAGAAGGACTAAATCATCCCACTTACTCAGGAAATCTTGGCGTTTCGGACATAACAGGCAAAGAGACCAGCCTGCCATCGAGGCCTGAGGCTGCGTACTATACCTATGGTAGCTAGCAGACGGCTTATGCAACTAGTTGACTGAGAACAAACATTATGTAACATATGTAAGGTTTCATCCCTGGTTTGTGTGAGCTAATCTATACTGCCTCGTTCCTAAGTATCATACCATCTATAAGGAGACTACATGAATACCTTAACGGACGAGTTCAATAATCTCACACATCAATTGATACCTACGGTATTTCAAAAGGGTGATGTAATCAACAAGCCAGGATGTTGCATATTTATCTCATCACACAAAGACCTTAGCATACAGCAACCTTGGTAGCCCTCGTACGAAATTCATCATACAATCTAATTTCTCTAAGCCAGTACTCTTGCGGGTGGTGACGTAGGTACCGTATGTAGGTAGTTCAGAACCTCATGATATGAGGCTCAATAGTACGCTCACCATAGTTTATACCGGGTACCCATTCTCGTGCCTGAAAAATATAAGAAAAGCATGTAAGATTGATGTAAAATCGACAATGCGCTCGCTCTCTGAGTCAGGTGACATGAGCAAGCCGGACTTTGGGCATGGACATTGCGAAAAGGCGCGACACATACACGAAGATAACGGACTTTGCTGGCCTTTATAGTCAGGGTTTCGCAAGCGTTTGTAAGCGGATTGATGATGATGCAATTGAACTTAAGACTTCTTCCGAATGGTGGAATGTACCCCGCGGTGGGGTATTTCCGACAACATAAAGGCACGCGTCCCATGCAGAGTTCAATCTCAGTGATTCTTCGGTCAATTTTTGCTTTGTAATCGTGACTTTGAGTCTAAATACCTAGGTTGCTTCATTACCGACTCGAAACTTTACAATGACCCGAGTTCTTCTTACGGGCGGAAGTGGCTTCATTGCTGCACACACGCTCGATGTTCTACTAAAGCGGGGACACTCAGTGGTCACCACAGTCCGGTCACAAGATAAGGCCGACAAGATCAAGGCTGCATATCAGAGCTACGCTGAAAAGGGCCAATTGGACTTTGCAATTGTACCAGACATTGCTCAACCAGGTGCATTTGATAAAGCTGTTGTTTCGGACCCGCCATTCGAAGCTGTTCTGCATACTGCAAGCCCGTTCCATTTCAACGTCACAGATATCAAGAAGGTACAGGTTCCCCATATGGAATGCAGACTTTCTCTGACTGTTCAAGGATCTCCTCGACCCCGCAGTCATTGGCACCACAGGAATACTGAAGTCCATCAAGCAGAGTGCTCCTACTGTCAAGCAGGTCATCATAACATCTTCCTTCGCTGCGATTGTCGAACCCAACAAAGGCTTCTGGCCTGGACATATCTACTCAGAAGAAGACTGGAACCCAATAACGCCAGCCGAAGCGCAGCAAAATCCCGTTTTAGGATACAGGGGAAGCAAGACATTTGCCGAGAAGGCAGCATGGGAGTTTCAAGAGAAAGAGAAGCCAAACTTTACCATCTCAACCATCAACCCACCAATGGTATTCGGACCTATTGTACGTATTACGCTGACTAGATCGGATCGTTAAATCACTCACATGGATATTAGATTCATGCTCTCAACAACCTCGACAACCTAAATACATCGAACGAGCGCATCATGTGGACTGCGCAAGGCAAGTTCAAAGACGAGATTCCACCAACGGGTGTGCATTTATGGGTCGATGTCCGAGATGTCGCAGAGGCACATGTTCTTGCTATGGAGAAGCCCGAAGCTGCCAACAAACGCTTCTTTACGACGGCTGGCTACTTCTCGAACAAGGAGATTGCACAGATCATCAAAAAGCATTTCCCACAGTATAGCGAGCTACCAAGCGACTCCACGCCTGGTGGAGATTACCCAGCAGGAAGTCCTGGAAAGAATATGTATGGATATGACAACAAGCGATCGATTGAGGTCTTGGGGCTGAAATATAAGACGCTTGAAGAGTCTATTATTGATACAGTAAAGTCGCTTCAGGCGAAGGGATTGTAATACAAAGACGGCGATAATGTCACTTTAGAGGCAAGATTTCAATAGCGCACGCTTGCGGCACCTGCTTTAGACTATGTCTCGTATATATATCTTGATGGTTCGTCTAATCGAAATGTCGAATCCGTGCACATTCAGAGGCAGAGCGGATGCGTGACGTGTCAGCGTCGTGAATTCTGTTTGAAGACGCGTAAGCCAATGAAAGGTATGCGGAGTGAGATAAGATGAATTTCAAAAAATATTATCAGCCTGTTGAGCTTGAATATTTTTGAGCTTCACTGTCCTGGGACTCGGAAGTGTATAGGTTTATCATCACCAAATAGAAACATAGGGGGAGAGGGTAAGGCTTACCACAAACATAAACTAGATGAATTTGTTGTGTAATTGTCTATCAGTTCCGTTGAAAATGCTAAATAACAAAGAAGATTATGTAGATTAAACGCGTAATGAATGGGCAGGAGGAAGGAAAGAGAGCTGAGAAAGAAGACAGAAAAATTAGACCATCCGGATAAACGAGGGCCCGAGTCCCGAAAGTATCGCTGCCCCACCAACGAAGCCCATCGAACACCAGCCAGCAACTCAGTCTCTGCCTTGCCTAAACGCCTTGAAGTCACCTTGGTAGAAAGCTCGCATAACTGTACCTGTGAAGCATTCCAATTCGGCCTGAGCTTTTCCTTACTGACGCGTGTATCATCGCAATCTCCAACCATGGCGAAAAGTATGTTGTTGTTACCCCGCTTCACATAACAAGGCGAACTGACATTTCCATACAGATTTCGATGATGTTGCGAGTACGTATCTCCTGTATCAGAACATCACAAGCCAATGAAGCTTAAGAAGGATGAAAATATATTGGCGACAATCAGCGACTAATACAAAGCACAGAAGAATTTGTCGCCTTTTATTTCAAGACCTTCGATGAGAACCGCGCCTCACTTGGTGGCCTCTACGTATGTGACTCAACTCTCAGTTTACATTCAGTATACCAACCAGGCTGACACGCAAATACCGCAGCGCGATCATTCGATGCTCACTTTTGAACAAGTAGGGATCCAAGGAGCAACCGGCATTCTTGAGAAGCTTCAGGTGAGATTTTGGCTGGCGAAAATGGGCTGCTATAACGGAGGCTAACCTGTATAGAACTTGCCGTTCCAGCAAGTCGTACACCGCGCCGACACTATTGATGCTCAGCCTTCGGCCGAAGATGGTATTCTAGTCTTAGTTACTGGTGCTCTACAGGTACACCGAGTCGAATGTATTACTTGATGCGAATGTGCTAACTCCACAACAGGTGGATGGGCAAGACAAGCCAATGAGCTTCACCCAGACCTTCCAGCTTAAACTTGGTCCAAACGGCCCCGACGACTGGTACGTCTTCAACGACATTTTCCGACTTGTATACCCCGCCGCATAGGCTGCGATCGGAGTGTGCTCGGGGCGCATTGGTTCGCTTTCTCCTGAACATTAGTGGGCCAGAGCTCGGTATATGATGGTGGTGCTGATGGACATGGTATGAGTCTGATGGTGCATCCGTAAAAGAGTGGATGCGAGATACCCGCATCTCTTTTAAGGACATCAACGATTGTGTGCGCTGTTTAAGGCATGATTAGATTGGGAGCAATACATTCGCACTTTCACAAAAGGCTACCTGTTATTGGTATTAGTACCCAACTACGCATCCTTTACTTTTCCGAGACCTTCTCCGCTCACGTGACTGGGTGAACTCTTACCCGATGACTTCTCCGCCCCGCGCTCACTTGCCGAAGCTCCATGCATCGACCTGGAGCTTAGTGCTATATGTACGCCATGCGCTCCTCGTGCAGCTACTCCGCGAATTCCTTCTCCTC